>KN885950.1:0-11348 GCA_000934455.1 Apostichopus parvimensis | reverse complement strand
CCCCCAGGCCGGCCATCAGTCTTCAGCCCCCCCACTCAAAAGTACCTTCCTACGCCACTGATGGAGGGTATCAGTGTGGAGTACTGCATGGTACTACATTATTAAGGGTACTGTTTGGAGTACTCAAGAAGGAGTACACAAGGATGGCAGATAAGCTTGAGTAAGTGTTCTTTCCTTTCAAATATCGTGTCCGTAAAGTTTTCATACCTTGTCGAAAACAAAGAGCTTGTATGTGCTCTCATTACAGGTTCACCGGGAGCTGTTGAAGGCTTCTTCGATTGATCTCAAAGACACACTTTGACATTCCTGACGTAATGGCTGACATGTTACAACGCTGTTTGTACTGATGCCTTGCCGAAACCCAAACAGGAGAAGAGCAAATATTGATGGCTAAAGACGATTGTCGGAAGCTCTGGTTTTCTCGTAGAAACATCTACTTCGTCAGTTGCTGCCGTTAGATGAATCCAGGCATCTACAGTATCGGTCATGAAGATGAAGGCATTTTACCATTTTACGATGATAACTGTCTAATCTGCTGATATTGGGAGATGAAACCCCATCGGTGGTAGGGATAATAACTGACCGAATTTACAACCTGGAGACTGTTTTTTCCGTCAAAGCCAGTCGTACCGCCAAGCCAGTCGTTTGACAGACATTCCTTAAGTGGTGCGAGTTACTTTTAAGAAGCCGATTGCTTTAGAATTCCCAAAACCATATTCCATTTTACCAGATCAGGTTTTTACTCAAGTAATCACGTGCAATGTGATGAAAATCAGTGTTGAGGTTTTTTTTGAAGAGACTAGACATATTTTGAGGTTCTGATGGAAATGAATTTATTTTACATACACATGTGTTTGTCTCTTATGGAGAGGTCACCATGGAAACACAGCCTGGTGAATTGCTACATGTTTTGTTAGTCATGCTGAGAAAATGTCCTTAATTTTTCCACAAAGTGACGGTTAAATCAGCGAGTATTTAATAAGTCTGGTTGGACCCCCAACATTACATTGTCATAATCACATTAAAACTGACATGAAATGAGTGAAGGTTAAATTTGAAAAATTAATTTGAAAATCACTACATACACCAATGTATTTAAATACTGTGTTACAATTTTTTTTTTTCAAGATCATCAGAAATTCTCTCAAAATAATTTTATAAAGAGGTTTTTTTTGGTCTTAGGAAACTCTGATCTGTCATAATGAGTGTAATAACATCAGCAATGATGTCAAGTAGCTTACATATTGCACATAAATACATCTTTCTGAAGAATTTCAAGAAAAGTTTCTTTTATATTGCTCGGAAAATTCAGGGTAAATTGAAATTGTGTGTGAAGGCCAAGTTTTGTATACGTTGGGCTCCGTTGATCTGGAAAGAACGTTACTATAGAACATTTTGATACTGCATGTTAATACCCTATCCCACCCATTCATCCTACCCCCCCCTTCATCCTCCCCACCCCACTCAAATTACAGTATAGTCTAGGTGAAAAAGTGAAATAGTCTTCACCAAGAATGAAATGGTTTCTCTCTTCTCCACCAGAAGGTGTAAGTTCTGCCTCTGTAAAGATTATGAAATAATATCGTCCGTTGTGTATATTATACAAAAAGTAATTCATTTTTTCTTATGCAAAAGTGAAAATAGTTTTATCTTTGTCAATAAAATATTCAAGCGGAGATGAAATTACTTCATACAGGTTTATGGGTTGGTCATTGGTGTGTATGTACCCTCTGATAATGCATGGCAGACAAAATCAATTCTACTTCTAGTTGAAAAGAAGTTAGGTCTCTCACAAGTCATTTTCAAATCAAACTTGGCTCATATTTGTTCCTATGTTGGGGGGTAGTGGGTGGGGGGAGGGGAGTCATTTGTGGTGTTAAGTAATTTCAGTTAAGCTTAATGATTTGAGGTCACTTTTAAGTTCAATTGCCATCAGAGGTACCACCTTCAAACCCATTGTTTATTTTCTTAATTATTTAATTATCTTTTGTCGGAATATGATTCCTTATTCTAAAAATAAAAATTATTTGTACATAACAAAGAAGAATGTAGGTTTAGTCAACTCATTCTGACATCATCATGTGACTCATGCTATATTGTTGCCAGATACCTTATTAAAAATTTAAAAGTTATAAAATGTTCATATCTTTGCAATAAACCATGCTGTATGCATGTGGGTTTCGCATTAAGGTGCATTATTTATTTTTCTAATGAACAGTTCGCTTTTTTCACCCTCTATTCGACAATCCCATTTAAAAAGTGATGTAGAAAAAGGTTTTAAAGTAGTTAACTTTCCATGGAAACTTACAGGTGAAAAAGTTTGAAGAGTAATAAATTGAAATAAGTGACTTTTATTTACTGTTATCTACTCTCTTTTTGTTTAAACATTTCAATCTGAAGGTGCTAATGGGTTTCATAAGCTTGATTTAATTTCTCCTCCCTCACCACCATCAACAAATATACACACACCCTGTTATGGCATGAAGAAATTTGCTACGTCAATCTTTTTCAAAAGAATCATATTTGGGAAGAGGAAGCCCCTTAAAATATCATTCTCATCATGACCCCCTACCAATTCTGTAAAAAGAAAAAAAATCCTTTTTGGCCCCTTTTCAAAAATTACAAGTGCCCATTTTTGTTGAGTAAAGGTTTCACTTATCATGTAATCAGCATGACATATTTTGGAGTAATAAGTACAGTGTTATTAAATGTGGCATTAAGTTATTGAACAACACAAACAATTGGTTGGTTACCTGCCTCTCCGAGTCCCCACCCCCTGGGTTTAACGGTCTTCCACCACCTCTGCCGTTCGGATGTCTCCGAAAATTGCAGATTAGGTTCGGTAGTTTCAGCTTGCGAATGATACCTTCAATGAAATGAAGAACTGAAATCTAATATTAACCTTTTCCTGCTGCAAAGACTCGCTGAGCGAGATACCACACCACTGACTGCTGTCCCATCCGGCGAATCCTATTCCATTACTGGGTCATGTGTACTTCCGCTTTTGTCAATAGGCGGGGCTTAAAAATGTCCGGAAATTTTCTAAACAGCTTTTGTTATTGAAGAAATCGGTAGGCGTTACCATACTTCAGTCACTCAAGCATGAAACCCCTTTACTCTACCGCACCTGGTAAAGTTGGTCCTGGGCCATCACATAAGCCCCAAAGCACAGCGAGCCGCTGTCAACATTAAATGTTTTCTCAGCACAGGGGCCGACGGGAACAAGTTTTCTGACACAGGGGTCAGGTGGATTATAAAACAGATTTTCAAAGAGAGTCCACTGGTGAAAAGATTGAAATTTCGAAAAGACTCGATAGTTTAATGTTAAGCCTAATAGTAATACTATAGGCTAGACCATAACGTTAGTTACGATAAGTAACTGTTACTAGTAACGACGGAAAGTGTTACTAGTATACAGTTGCAACTAACGTAAAATTAGTATTACTAGCCTGGGCCTGACAGAATGGCTAACAATTGAGTGGTCTTGTTATTGACTATATTTAGTGAATCGGAAAGGTCTCCGACAGGACCATCGTATGGGCTTGGGCTAGGATACATTAGGCCTAAGCTGAACAAAAGTTACCCTAGGCCCTAAGTTTTGTCTGTGCATATACAGTCAGGCATATACAGTAATTTCATGGTGCTTGGTAGTGCAAATGACAAGGGGTAATGGATACTATAATCTCTCTAGTTATCTACATTGACTCATCTATGCAACTTTCTAAACATTGTCTCGAAGCTGCTAAAAGAGGTAATAGGGTTTTAGGTATGATCAAGCGAAACTTCAGTTTTCTGAAAGAGGACATAGTTGTTAGGCTTTATACTTATAGGCAGCTGTTTAGGCCTCATTTGGAGTCTGCTGTGCTTGCTTGGGACCCCCTTTCTGCTAAGGATAAGGAAGTACTGTTGAAGGTCCAGAGGAGGGCTACTATAGGGTCCTTGAAAGGCTTGATGGGGACTTGAGTGTCCCTCCTGATCATTTTTTTCTACTAAACTAAACTACTAGGATGATTAGTTCATTAGAGGGTGTTCCTTATTATAGGCGGTTACAGCTGCTGAATCTCACCACACTGGAGCTTAGGAGGTTACGTGGTGACTTGATTCAGGTTTTCAAGCTTGTGTGGTTTTTCAAAATTTATCCTTCACTGACATATTTGTATTTGCTAATAGTAGTTGTACCAGAGGTCATTGTCTTAAACTCCAAAAGTCACAAAGTTGGATTCATATTGGGCATAACTTGTTTCCTAATAGGGTTGTGAATGAGTGGAACGGTTTGCCTGAGAAACTTGCAAGTAGTGTGAATGGGTTTAAGATTGTTTTGGAAAAACACTTTAAGCATTGTTATCGGGTCTGCTTTGTTGCGTCTTCAGTTTTTTTCTCTCCAATAGGGTCCTTGATATGGAACTTGAGTGTCCCTCCTGATCCATTTTTCCTACTAAAGTAAACTAAATTCTCTCAGTTTTGCTAATTAGTTTCAAAAATAATAGGTGGTCGCATATTACGTAGCCTAACCTAGAAAAGCTAGCAACGGGATACTGGTGATTTAAAGTCTCAGTAAATGTTTGTCAAATTTAAACTTTGCAGCTTACTGCACTAAAAGTACAGTGAAAATAACACCGTTCTATGCAATTTCTCATATCAATATTCATTATTTCATTGAATTATCTGTCGTTAAAAATTTAAGAGCTGAATAAAATTCGCCAGATTTATTAACGAGTCCGTAGATTCTACAAATTTCAATCAAAATTTGCAAGCCCCGCCCAACAGATCATGCGCCAATCAAATCTCTCCTTTTTTGTTTACGACCATTAGTCCGAGGCTTACTTTTACTTTCGTGGCTAGCCTGTCTAAGGTCCCTGCTCTTGTATCTTTGTCTCTGTCTTACCAATGTAGCTTGCGAAATGGTGTAATTTCCTTCCATTGCAATGAATAAACAGGTGTTTTCAGACAATTCCTCACAGGAATTGTAAAACGTTGACGATACGAGTATAGGACTGCATTATAATCTTGATTGGGCCGCATGTGTAGACTACTTTGTTTACAACAGAAAATAAATTTCTTTCTTTCGATTGCGACACCTGGTCGAAGTGCATTTAGAACAAGAAACATTGAATCTACTTTGGAAGTTTTTTTTCCGAAATTCATCAGCAAAAACGTATTGAGACTTCAACATTAGACCTTCTTGACCACAGTTTTGTGAAAAACTCATGAAAGGAATTTTCCCGGGAAGTCTGGGCGTAGTATTAATATTTCAGTGAGCTCATGTATACTAAATTTGACTTTCTCTTTCTTTTAGATGATGGAAAGAGAAGTCGGACATCTTCCGTTCTCCATCTTGGATGAGATCTCGTCGTTACATTGGATGAAAATCGTAACCGTTGGCAACACAGGTGTCGGCAAGACCTGCATTATCAAACACTTTTGTGAAGATAAGGTAAGGTTCATTATGGTTGCTGATATTATACCCCTCAAAAAATAATCGATAGCAGAGATTTGTGACAGCTTTTTCAAGTGTCCAAGTTCTTGCTTGCCCAAAGCCTGGTGCAGTTTCTGTTGTGAAAGCTGAGTTGGTAAGTACAATTTATAATTTGAACTCCTGTGTATTAGCTGTTTTAATCTATCTGTTGGGTGGACAGTATTTACAAATAGCATCACCTTTGCTTTCTTCCTTTTTTTTCTTGTACTTTTTAGTTCACTCCCAGCTACCAAGCAACGGTTGGGGTCGACTATGGCTTCAAAATCCATTCACACAGAGATGCTGAAGGTGAAAAGAATAAATTTATGTAACTTTTCTTGTAAAAATGTACTCTCTGTTTAATAACAAGTTTAGATAGGACTGCTCTCTTTCTACGAACAATGCATATCTCAATGACTCAATTTAAACAGGTTTGTGTAGAGTGCATTTCAAGTAATCTGCACCAAAAAAAATAGAAAAAAAATAGAAAAATTTGTGATGTTACTTTTAATGAAAGAGAACCATCCTGATACTGGACACAAAGTTTAACATAATTTATTTGTACTTTTGACATTTTCTTATTTCAGTAACAGAGGAAACAATTTCAGCATGTTATTGTATCTAACACTCTGGGTTTGTTATTCACAGAAAGATTTAATTTTAAATTTGATAAGAGACAAAAAATGCTAATAAGTTACTTGTCTAATTCCCCCATCCCCCCTCCCCCCACCCAAAAAAAAAACAACCTGAAAGTAAATTTATCAAGTGAGTAAGATGGCCTGATGTTAATAATATTAATAATAATTATCAGCAGTTATTTTTACAAATTTAAGCGACCACAAATATGGGAAACCTGGAAGGACTTATGGGTTACAAATTGCACGTGGGGTGGCTTCCAATTAGACATTAAAACTCAAATTTGGAACCTTTTTAATTTAGAAAGTCATTTCATATGAGAAAACCGTTGATTGCTCTTGGGGTAAAAACCCACCTAACTATGACTCGGCCGGGTATCTAACCGGAAACCAACTGATAGCTAAGCCATTTGATCCTAACATGATCTTCTGTAAAGACGAACCCAAAATAAATATAGTTTAGATAAACATTACAACTTAGACACCTGGACAAACATTAACTAAGATTTAGATTTTGTGGCATAAAATACAATAAAAATTCATTTCAATTTTTATTTGAGGTCAACTGTTTTTAATTTTTCTATTTCTTGAACAGTTAGAGTCCATCTGTGGGACATGTCAGGACATAGTGATTACATTGAAGTTCGGAATGAGCTGTTTGTGGACAGCCACGCCTGCCTCATGGTGTACGATGTGACAAACATACCTTCGTTTGAAAATCTTGACTGCTGGCTGAAAGAAGTGACCCAGTTTACAACGGATAATGTCTGCATAGTAGTGGTTGCCAATAAGGTTAGTCTGTTTACCTTATTAGTTTCAAGTTTCAAGTTTATTTTGTACCATCATCATTAATTTATATTTTATAACATGATTATTATTAAATTAATATACTTATATATAATAAATAATATGCAATATTCAGTATATACATATGATGGGTAGAGGAGTCAGAATAAGCAAAGCTTTTCGAGTCTGACCCCTTACAATAAAGAAAGGAAAAGAAATAAAGAAAATAATTAGCAATTTGATAATTACAAAAGAATAACAGCAACATTTAAGATTGGTCTAACTATGCATATAATTATATGTAATATTAAGTCGACATCCATTTTTTCCTCAACCTATTTTTAAAAGTATATAAAGTAATATTCAATTCAGTGAGATTAGATGAGAGTGAATTCCAGAGAGTAACACCATTTGAGCGAATCTGGGACTGTCTAAGTCTAGTTCTTGAATATGGAATGTTTAGAGAATACATCGATCAAGTGTTGTAATGATGCAGATTATATCTATAATGAAAATATGAGTTGTAAACAGGAGGAAGATTTCCATTATTAAACTTTAACATAAAAATACCAAGCTGATAATCAAATAAATCAAAAGTAGTTAAGACGTTCAGACTCTTAGAAAGAGGACCTGAGTGAGCAATATATGGCGCAATACAATATCAGTCCACTGCTAATCAAGCCAATAAGGATAGTCTGCATACTAATTCTACTTATTAGTCCACTGATAAGATTATTAAAACGATTGTTGGGGTCTATTCATACTCCGCTCTGGCCAACCTTTGACCCTACAAAGAGATTGATATCTTTTTATATATTCAAACTTTCAAAGCAAAATACCATTTTGTTTCTCATTTCAAAGCTTGATGTCAAAGGTAAAAGAACGGTATCGCGAGAAGAAGGGATGAAATGGGCTCAGTCTAGAAATTTGAGGTGATACATCTTTCAATTATAATATTAGAGTGATAAACCAATTCCATGTTTTAACACTCACCCCTCCCCCTCCTCCCCCCCCCCACCAGTGGCGGAAAACTGGAAAGACTAAAAACAAATTGCAATGCATCTATTTCACTGGATGCAGCACGATTAATCTCATGGGCATGGAGGTGATCCAGCCATTTTGCAGAGAGACATCTTCTTTTAATCATTGTTTTTTTATTTAATGATTTTCAAAGCCAATGGTTAAAAGCTTTTTCAGATTCCTTCCAGTTTCGTGTGGGAAAGTAGTCGGGACGTAAACTGACAAGTGGAATTATGGAGAGTATAGTCCTGAAAGATCTGAAAACATGCAAGTTGCCTGAAGACCTATATGTGACAGTTTGCCGTAGTACGCAAAGAAAGACACATAGTCTACGACTGACACCCCCCTCCCTTCCCCCCATTCCAAACAACTGATACATGCAACAGAATGACTCTTTTCTGATATTTCTTCTTTGATTTGATTGATTGATTGATTACATTTGTCAAGTCGGATGACTCTACCAGCTGAGTTGCCTCCCACTGAAGAATGCAGCTGACTTTGACTAATTTATTTTTCACAGTCAACACCATGAAGACCGAGACCCCAGTTGGAGAACACTTTAACCTTCCCAACCATACCATTAACGACATGTCCCTACTGGGGATTGAATCCTTAGGTAGCCGTCCTGACCTAGTACGAATCAGCAGAGAGAGGCTGTGGATGCAACACATTTGCACCATTCAACCTCATGGGCTCAACATTCAGGAAGGACATGACTAACTTTTCTTCTGTCCCCCCCCATTCTCCCCTTGTTTCCCCCTCCCCCATCACTCCTCTTCACATATTGATATATCTATTTACATATTTAATATACTTATATATCTATAAGCTCATGGGCACTAATGAACATATTCACTAGGGCTTATTACTAATGCATACTCCTGTTTTCCTGTCTGTACCAAGAACCATACATATCTTTTTATTTTTATAGTTTGTTTTGTTTCTTAAACTGTTTTGTTTTTTTCTTCGATAGATTTCACGAGACTTCTGCTCTTAGTGGACAGGGAATTCAGAATTTGTTCCAAGAAGTTATAGAGGATGTACTGAAGAAGTCACCTAAAGTGAGGTAAATGCTTTCTTCAATCTGGTATGCTGCCTACTAACGACATCATCTGAAAATATTAAATAAAAACAATGCCTCTTTGCAATGTTAGGTTTGGTATGGTAAATTCTGTAATATTATCCAGTGCTTCCAGTTTTGGTGGGGGCCCTAATTGTATGGTTGAAATAAAAAAAATGGAAAAAAAAATTAAGATGAGAAGTTGATTGAGAGTTTGATATGTTGCACCTGTATGACATCACAAAACTATGATACATACTACAATAGTTCAATGAAAAAGGCTAAATTCAATAGTTATTTCTCAGAAATGCATTTCATTTAAGTTCCTCTTACGTATGGTTTTTGGTTTTAATCTTATTTTTTGGAATACCTTATCGGGTATTATCATCAATATTACTTTTATGGAATCGTCTTTTCCCGATCCAGATGAAGCTATGTCACTGAATATTCAACAGGGACATGAAAATTAGCAAAAGTCAAGCTGAGTAGCTGAAATGAGATGAAGGGTATTGTAGCTTCCGCAGTCAGAGACAGGAGGAGAGGAAAACATCAAGAATGCCGTTACAATCTTCGAGACTTGTCGTCACCATTCAAACTATTCGTCTGCCAGACTCACTCGGAACAGCTTCATTCTTTTCGGACAGGAACGAGATAACTATCTTCTTGTGTCAACTTGATCGAGAAAACATAAGACTGACAAAGAACAGTCGATTTTGCAGATCAAATTTCAGAGAGGACTCCTACATTTAGATCCGTTTTGGGAATCTATTGGCTTTTTTATATTTTTTGGAATCTAATACTGTAGCTTTTTTTTCTTTAAGTTTTATTCACTTTAACGATACACTTACTACTCAGGTAGGAAGTCTGAGTTTGTGATTATTCATTGTCCGATGGCCTATAACTTTGTTTTGCTGATAAAGCCCTATTCAACCTTGTGACTACTTCTGCGTGTGTATTTGTTCATCGCAACGATACATTGAGAAGTCTGGCTTGCAGAATGAGCTCTTGACTCTCTACGAGGGACAGAGGAAAACATTGGCTGGAGCAAAGGGCCAGAGAGGATCAAACTATTGCTACACCCAAGGTTGAGCAAGAATGTGCATGATAAAGGTGCATAAAGCCCTGAATTTGGGTAACGTTGTGGGTCAATTGTTTCTTTTGAGGGTTGAAATGTGATATATTTTGCAGTTTCATCCCGTATTATGTGATATTTTGCAGGTGGATAAACTCGAGTATAAGATATGATATCATCATGTTTCATGAAGTCATCAGAACTGGCCTATAATATGCTAGAAATATATACCAAAATAGCCACTTGTGCTCAGACTATGACACTGTTTTGAAAAGCAGCTTAAATTTAAGGGCAGCTTAATTACGAAAAAGATGTTCATGAATTATTTCCCGTAACAGTAGTCGGGCGCAAGCTGCTAGCATAGTGTTACTAGATAGCCCAACCTGTGGTCAGATCGGCATTGTGATTCAACTGAGGAGGTATTAAACAATAATCATATTTACATTTGTATATATCAGTACGATTTATGCGATTGAATGTGTATGCTGTTGTCAAGTGTGATCAACTAATTAAATGAGAGACTGAGACAATGTACCGTCATCAGAGCATCATCAACTGTGCTTATTCATTTAATTCTTTAATAAGAGTTCTATATATTCTGTGACTTGATTGTGTAATGTGTAGGCCTCCAAGCCTACCGTGGACATATCCTCTAAATGCGATTGAATATGTATGCTTTTGTCAAGGGTGATCAACTAATTTAATTGAGGGATGGAGAGAACATGCCTTCATCAGAGCATCATCAACTGTGCTTATTCATTTATATTTTAATAAGAGTTCCTTTATATGTATTCTTTTATAAGACTTGAGTGTGTAATGTGTAGGCTTCCTAGCCTACCGTTGACATCCTCCAAATGCGATTGAATATGTTGTGTGCTGTTGTCAAAGGTGATGAACTTATTTAATTGAGAGGGACGGAGAGAATATACTGTCATCAGAGCATCATTGAACTGTGCTTAAATTCATTTATTCTTTTTTAAAGTGTTTGAGACTTGATTGTGTTATGTGTAGGCTTCCTAGCCTACCGTGGACATTCTCTGAATGTGAGATTTGTTAAGCTACATCTTTACCACGAAAGTACTCGGAATCATCAAACTATTCCATATTGAACCAATGCAGTGCCGATTTGACAACCTCTGGCCACAAAAACGCCATATTGCTTCCGCCTCTCCCCTATCCGGCACTTCCAGAGTGTCAGAGCTGTAGCAAACGGCGGTTAATTGAACCCTGTGGCCAGTGGCGTCGCCAGACATTTCAATCTTGGGGGCACAGCACTAATTTAGGGAGTACAATGTTTATTTGTGAATGCCGTCCTGGGTG
>KN885949.1:45565-55721 GCA_000934455.1 Apostichopus parvimensis | reverse complement strand
ATATGTGTATGTGTGTATGTATGTGAAAAAGTTTCTAAGGTGCTTAGTTGTAATTGGGGTGGGACGGGTGATTGTGTGAATAGGTTTTGGAATCGGCATTATTAGCATATTCAGCAACGGAATTTGTTATAATTTGTTTCTGGTGTTACATTTGATGAAATACACACCAGTGAGACGTTTTTTGGGGTTCTCGTTTGAAGGTTAGGACTGTATTGCGCAATCACATATGAGTCACAGTTGATCAGAGAAAAATGATAACAATATGATGCAAACGGGGTTCATTATGAATGCCACATTGTGAAAGTAACAGAGTACCAATATCTTGATTATACGGGTGACCATTTTTGCTCTTCTTTTACTAGCCTATTTAGGAGAAGCAGTGATGACATGTATTATATAGGCTAACCATACACAAACCAACATATTAAGTGAATATTGTAATGCACTTTTAGCTTTGAACTATAAATACTAATTTAGTTTGGGAGCCTCTCATGAAATACTGGAATAAACTTTCTTGAAAGAGTCAAAATGTGCATTTCAAAAGAAAATACAAAAAGTGGAATTTGAGAGGAAAGTTATACAGCTGAACCAATCATATTTTCTATACATAATGCTGATAATAAAATATTTGGATTAACCTGTGTAGCCTACCGCACATGCACCCTCAAGCTGTTCCCTTTATTTTTGTTCACATTGTTGATATCACTGGAAAAATGGTTTGTATTTAATGAGAAGACAGAAATACAAACAAAGATGAAGAAACGAAGACCCTCACCCCCTCCTCGCTCCCCTTCCTAACAAAGAGAGAACAGACTGCCAGACAGATAGATTAAATTAGTATCATAAATACGATTGACACAAATTAATCGTTGAATATTACATCCAAATTTACATATAACGTATATCATTGAGTAAAGTATTCCATAGTTTTTGTTTTTATTCCAATTACATCCAAAACTGCACAATTTATAAAGAAAATCTGTAAAAGATGCTCGAAGGAATAATTCTAATTAATAAATTGAATACACACAATTTACTAACCCTAATAATGACAAGAGAACAATAACCCTTTATCATGCAAATTGCCTATAAACAGTAATCTTTGTAAATCCAAGTCACCTTTCACTCTGTCATTTATTCTGATTTGAAGCAATTTTATTCTCTTTAGTTTAACTTCTTATTTACGCCATTTGAATCCATTTCCGAAGATAAATTAAGCTATTAAAGTGTTACTTAAGTCCTTCTTTAAATAGAAGAATGAATCTATGCTGTCAAACAAATCTAATAGCTAGCACCAAAGAACTAGTACTTTGATAAATATGTTTTGCTAAGATGCTGTCACACGTCGATCGATGTATTCAACTGCATAGAAAAATATGCATTAAATGAAATAAAACGTCAAATATGTTTAGGTATTTTTTTAGGGATGGTTTATAACATGGTTGGGATGGTTTATTTACGTTATTATAATGGCACCGAATCATATATATTATGCATTCCATCGAAAGATATATGACTAAAACAATCGATCAATTCATTGTCTTTCTTAATATAATAGAAAAGCGCAAATATAAGAGAAAAACGTAAACGAAATTGGGTAAGTTTTGTTTTGTTAAAACAGTTTTCGCTTGCAACTGCATATTATATCATAATTCCATTCACAAATGTGTCTGTTCGAAGCAGAATATTCTCATTCATTATCGATTATAGACTGATTATATTGACGATATTTGCAGTTTGTCGATTATTTCGGAAAAATAAGACATACAAGATATTGTTAAAACATTGACTAAGTTATCGGCATATTGATTTATGCTACATAAGAACAGTTGTTTATTTTGCATTTTTTACAAGATGATAATAAAATTCAGAATCTTGCCTTTTTTTAAATTAACTCAAATTAATATTGAAACTTTTTAGTTGGCAAGCATTCCCAAATTCTTTGTCGTCCATTAACAGATCATTCGCCCCAGTATGTGTAATTGCCAAACACAACTATCCGGGCCCTTTAAATCATTAGCGTAACTTGAACTTATATGCACATCTCAAATAATAAGTAAAACAAAGCATCATAAATATGAGGTTAGTCGATAATAATTTGGGTTCACTTCATTTCTTTCGGTTTCAGAAGAAAATCGTGAAAGGAAAGATTGTTTTCTTTGATATGAATTCATCAATTGCCTGAAGTTTCACATGATAGGTCATCGAATTTCCCAAAGAAAAATTTAAGAAAGGAGGGAAGTTTCTGCTTTGCAAGATTTTATTAAAGTTTTGTCTTGTTAAAATTTGGGGGAAATAATCGAGATGTTGACAATGAATGAAGAAATAATGAAATAAGTTTTGTCATTAGACAATAAAGTTTTTAATCAGCCACAATGTTTCTTTCCAATGGTAGCCTGCGTTATATTTCTAATGTGAAGATTCTTACATTAAATACGGCATGTTAACGTATAACATAGCCTTAAAGAATCATACAAATGATAACGAAATCCTGAAAACCCGATTTACAAAGGTTGATGGGTTCCTGTGGAGTTTTTAAAAGAAAGTTATTTTTGGCTGAGGTTATTTCTCAAATTTCAAAACAATGGTAAAAACATCTGCTGACAACTTACCGCAAGTCAACACTTGATTCAAAATGGAAACTTTGAAGAATTGAAAGCCAGCGAATATTTCCGGCATTTTTGCATCTATTAAATCGAAGTACTTGTCCCTTCTGCTAAAATAGGAGGCCCACAAGTTGAGTCGAAGCTGTTTCTCGTTTTGGTACGTCGACACGGCTATTCTTGAAACTTCAATCTCCAAGCGAGAGGTATGTCATCCCGTTGACAAATCAGCAATTATACACGGACCGCAACCGAAAACAGAATTCCCACCAATCTAACTAATAATCACGTATCACGTCGACTGAAGACAGTCCTTTGGCAGAACTAATCAAACGAGTAGGTAACAACATCACCAGACGAACTTAAACTCAATGTAGTATCGTCCGTCCACACGATTGACGCGGTTGCGCGAATAAGGTACGTCGACGAGGATAGGGAGCGCTCTTTCAAAATTAAACCTGTGTAATATATTGAAGTTTAGTATCTTTCACTTTTCACCTTTGTACTATTCTATAAGGAATGAACTAAGTTAATTCAAAATAAATTAAAAGCATCGTCTTGATGGGAGATTGACTGCAATATATATATATTCACTAACTGTTAACAGTGCATATAACACTTTCTTGTCTTCAATTTTCATTTGGAAATAATTATGTCTAAATTCTTTCTTCCTACTCTTTTTTCGGTGTAATAACATTGCCATACAACCTTTCTTAAATTAACCTTTCTTTTACAGGGCGATTTTTGCATCACTATAGATTTCGCCAAATTCAATACAAATGACAGTTGTAAACAAATGGAATCGCTAACGTAGGCCTACCTTAAGGAAGAAGAACAAAATATGTGGAAGACATTACATATCAGACATTAGAATGAATAGTGTTACTTAAAGCCATTTTCACGTAAATGTTTTCAATGAGGCTTCCGGAGAGCACGTAGTGAAATCTCCTGTCATCCACATCTGCACACTGAAACATAACATCAACCATGCCTTAGTTATACATTGTTCTATATATAGTTTATAGATTCTATAGTTTGAAATGCAAGTGGCAATGAATAAAATACCAGTCAAAATACCACACGTGTTCCGATATAGAGTGTTGTTAGCCCATTAAGTATTGGCCATAACCTGTACCAATTGATCTTGCAGACATGATAGTGTTCATTGTTCATTTAACATTGTTCATTGTTCGTCAGAATGTAAGCCCATTGACTTAAGTATTACTATGGCAACCAGAACTCAATGACGTTCTGGCCTATATCAAGGATTGATACCTAACGTACACAACGACAGGTTAACTGAATACATAAAAGAGTTGAAAACATCCTCAGTCGATGATATATTAATATTGTCGACAGAGAGTTGTTGCTTTTCAAATTTAAATACTGTAAAAGGAGACAGTCAAGGAATATCATTAACCGTTTTACTTCAATTATTCTATAAATTCTTAGGAATTAACTCTAATACTAGTACAGCAATCTTCAAATGTAACTCTATTATATTGAACTAATACTTTTGGGTGTGGCGTGAGGGGTAATGGGGATAGGGACGGGGATTGTTACCTAGTGTATGTTAAATAATTTCACCAGCGTATTTGTGTAGAAAAGACTATTTTACTAAGGTTCCTGGACATTCCCTTCTATCCCCGTCACAGTTTTATTTGGCTTTGCAGTGTGTCAACTGAGCTGTATCCAACACACCAAGAAGTGAAAACGAACATTTCATCAACTAAATGATGGCGCTAGTTTAGAACTTGTCTTTATTTTAAAAATACTACTGTGTCCCTTACAAGCATTCGTACATTCAATATTTCTAGGAGAATAGCGCCTCATTAGGCCACGTATTTAATGGCACACATGCCGGTCGCACAGAATGAATGGTTAAGACTCCGAAGCCACAGGCAAGGATTCGCGCTCGCTTCTGGTCGATTTGACCGACCCTCTTCTCATCCTCCTGGGTTCTTCGGGGACATCAAGTGAGAAATAAACGTGGGATTCTACGCCGCAGAAAGTCCCGTACCACCACCAGAACGTTATGAACGACAGTGTACCTTGGACTCTAGCACGATTTAAACAATCAGCGTTGCGAGAGCCTTTCATCTGTCCCTTAAAGCACCGGCCACCCCGTCAGCTAGTAAGATATTTGGTTTTAATTGATATATAAAGACTTCAGAAATGGGTATGCGAAAAGGTAAGAAGTATTGTATATAATAACTTTATATGGATTCCAGCCCGGAACACTGGAATAGACTGAAATGTACATTAACCTTAAAATGTTTCTTTATTATATCGCATCACACAGAAACAATGTACTGTTTTATATGAGAGATCTAAATGTACAATAGGTTTACACTACAATGGTATCGATGACTTCGAAGCAAGTAGAAATCTCTTTTTGTGAACATATTACATTTACATTATAAAGGAACATAGAAGAAGATAGTAATTTTCAGCATATGTACTGTGATGATGTTTCTCACTCTGCACTTGCCATATACGCATTTCATTAAGTTTAAAACACAAAATGATATCTTGCGATTACACAAGTTCTGATTTGGTTCTCGTCCATTATTTCAGATAACGTGTTTTCTTTCTTAAACCGTCACATTTGATAACCAAGATATTTATCTTAATGTTAGGCTGACAACACATGAAGATATTTGAGAGAGAGAGAGAGAGAGAGTGTGGAGATTGAAAAAAACTCTAAAAATATAAAACTTTACACACTCACACGTAATTTTCAACAAGGTTAAAAGAATATAGATCTCACAATGTGTCCTATAAATTTACGTCACAGGTGACTGTTCCTTTAAAGATGTATTTGCAAATCAATTTGAACTTCCCACACAGTATATCACCCAAGCGGTGATATTATCCAATTACGTCAGATCTAATTCGGATGTGTGGCAAATTATGACATTAGCTCAGAAATTAACTATATATCATAACACAATCAGGCGAGAATCCAGTGGGCATGCACCATCACCCCCGTTTTACCCCCACACAAATATAAATATATAACATTGTAATAAATTTAAACAAAGCAAAATATAGTTATGTCTAATAGTATTTACGATTACGAAGGGTAAAGGATGTTGTGGGTTAATTAACAAGGGGAATTAAGAAACTAAACAATAAAGTCATTGTACTGTTGTACTAATTGTGTAAACGTAACTTTAATTATACAAACTGTATAGAGAAAGAATCTGAAAAACAACAACACTTTTGTCACACATATAGGAATTAACAATAAAAAATTAAAGCAAGTTGGTTTTGTTCAATTCAACTTCTCTCTTTGCTCGTCAAGTGCTACTGCTAAAGTATTTCTTTAACATTTTTTCCTCGAAAATTAAACAAGTTGACGTCAATGTCGTTTGACTAGTGATGAATTTTATCCTGGGAATTGCCAAAGGTCACTTTTTGGTCATTCTGTCAAAGATCGTTTGCTTTTGAGTTTATAAGTGTAAGGATTCTTTGAAAAAGATGTTTTTCAAAAAGACATCTTTATCGTCAATACATCAGCATTTGATCCCAAGGTGTAATATATATACACACACTCCAATAAGATATCCCCTAAGGTTTGTGACTTTTACAACCAGAGATATTAAAAAAAGTCTGATGTTATCAATCACAAACTTTGGCAATATAAGCTTAAGATGAAAGTCGGATGCAATACATTTTATAACGTTTGTAGTTATTTCCTTAGAGAAGATGAGAAACAGAGATATAGAGATAGAGGTGCATGAAAGCGAAGGTACATCAATACAATTATAATCACCTTTCTAGTGTTACAGTATTATTCGTATTCAGAATTACATTATTAGTATTCAGTATTATTCTCAATTACTCGTATTATTCGCATTTCTCGTATTCTTCGTATTCTTCGCAATTACTCGAATTATTCGTATTATTCGCATTACTTGCATTATTTGCATTACTCGTAATATTCGCATTATTCGTATTTTCGTATGATTCGTATTATTCGTCTTATTCGTATTTTTCGCATTACTTGTATTATTCGTTTAATTAGGATTGTTCGTAATCAGTATTATTTTCGCATATTCGCATTACTCGTATTATTCGTATTGTTTGTATTATTCGTATTATCCGTCTTATTCGCATTATTTGCATTATTCGCATTGCTCGTATTATTCGTATTGTTTGTATTATTCTTATTATCTGTCTTATTCGCATTATTTGCATTATTCGCATTACTCGTATTCAGTAGTATTCGCATTATTCGCATTACTCGTGTTATTCGTATTCAGCAGTATTCGCATTATTCGCACTACACGTATTATTCGCATTCAGTAGTATATTGTTCGTCATTGAAACAGCTTTGTGTATTGTATTTCGTTAACTTTCGAAGCTAGTGGATACTAAAATCATTTATAATGTAGTAAATTTGCACGACCAGTCTTACGTTTTATTCTCAGAACGTTTATAAGAATGCAAACAAAAAAAGGATAAATAAATTAAAATAAATGATTTTGATGTTTCTCCCTTTCATCTCGTTTAGTAAAAATTTGGCAATATGTTGAATGATTGAATTGCTTAGGCTTAGCAACAATAGATGTAGGCTAATACACTTAACAGGTTCGGTCAAAGGAAGCAAAGGAAGTTAATGATAAGAAGAAAAACAATTATTAATCCGGTAAGAGAAAATAATGTTAAATTTTGAAGGACATTATGGAAAAGTTCAAATGATTATTCTGTAGAAAAGATATTTGCTTACCAAAAATTAACACCTTCAAGTCGAGAAGAAAACTTGAGGTAACTATGTCAGTTGAAGTGAATGAGGGTGGGGGGGGGGGGCGATGTGGATGGATGAAATTTGCTGGTAACCTGATTGCAATTAGAGACAATTCATTTAAAAGACAATACATAAAAAGTGGCAGAGAAAATATTAGCAGCATGAAGTAACTTAGGATGTTATCATTGTTATTTACCTTAATCTTAATTGATCTTAATTGATGATGATCTTAATGAGCGATTCATTCCAATGAATTGGGTTACCATAATATTTATTCTCTGGAAAGGAGAAACAGGTAGCCATTTGTTCCCTTCATTATCAAGTGTTAGATTGATCTAGGTTAACGAGAAGCCTTGATGAGATAAGCCATTATGGTTATAAACATATTCGAATAGTCATGGTCTGTAGGACGAAAATGTTAGGAATATATATGGAATTTAATTCGTATTTATTTAGTGACAAGGACAAAACAGTGACTAGATATGTTAGATAAATATTAGAACAATGAGCAATGCAATTACCAATAAACAAAGAAAAGGAGCCAAATGAAAGAAGTTTACATTAGGGTTTATTTTACCCAAGAGCTACATCTCTCTTGAGAAGAGAGAATAATAAGATATCCCGACAATATAGTTAACCTAACGCAAACAATATCACATTGTAAATTTGAAGGATAAAGCAAGAATATGTTTGTCGTAAAGAAATTATAAAATGTGACGAAACGAATAATTATCAATGTTTGTCAACATCTTTTAATGTTAATATTTTTATGTAAATATTTTTATATTTATATATAGTAACATTGTAATAGGGGGAGTTGGGGGGAAGGGGGTAACCATTTATTTCCCATGTACTGTACAGTATGGTAACTAATGTGGTAAGAAGATTAATGCTTGTTGGTTTTGGTGTTCATAAATGGCAAAAGCAATATTTTTTTGGTAAACACAGCTTAATATCGACAGAAATGCTGTCGTTTAGGACTGGATTAAGCGATGGAGGTGTTATTTAGAGGTGTTTTGGGGTTTTATCTAAATAACACCTCACGGATAAAACTAACACTATCACAGTTAAAGAACTACAAAGTTTGAAACATTAATATGTACTAAATAAGAATTGTAAACATCACAGTTCTCAAATTGAACCATTTCCTTGGTTAATAAAAGGACAAAGCCTGAAAGAAACTTGTAAACTCGTATCAGAATATTAATGAAAAGTCGTATGATTTTTTTAAAAGGTATACAAAAAATAAGTACAAAGAGAGTCACACAAGGTAGAAGTCTCGTCACGAAAACCGTTGTACCCTGCAATGAGTTTAACAGAGATGCGTTTACATTCATGAAAGGAAGAATGCTGTAAACCAAGGACGAAGCCGGAAAAATGCCATGGAAAGTCTTTAAAACATGGAACTTTCCTGACTTGAATGTAAAGAGCGCCATCTGATAGAATGCAAACAACCTGTACCATACCGAAGCGGGGTAATTTTTGTTAGGTCAAAAGGTAGATCGAAATACTTAATGAATGTAAATAAAAATACATACTGTATTAATAAATATTGATAATAAAGGTTACTTTAAACATAGCAATCTTTACAGTCATGGGAAAATAGAGAGGGGTGGAGAGAGGAAGAGAGGGTTGAGAGAGAGGAGGAGATGAAGAGGGTGGAGGTGGGTGGAGAGAGAGAGAGGTGGCGAGAGAGATGGAGAGAGATGTCCACTAAGATTCGGATAGTAGGATACAAAGGTTTTTCCCTCTTCTAGCGTGATACGGTGCCTGAAAGAGCATGACAAGAACATCTGTCGCTGCATGATATGATAGGGTAAGCCAACCACCGTTAAGTGATGGGGGTGGGGAGGGTGATGGGGGTGGGGGAGGTGATGATAGTTGAAAACTTTGTCCATATGCTCTATAGGTACACAAAGAAAGTACACAAAATGGTCAGAAAACCGGCTTTGAAATGCTATCAACGAGAAAGCTGACAACGATATAAATAAATTATTAGAAACAAACGAATATAAATCATTAATACAGAGAAGTGTTTAATCGTCTAATATTTGTATTGGTACAGATTGCAGGAGTTTGATTTTAAATGTCTGTCTAGGTAGGTAATTTAGATTCATCTTCTTCCCAGTGTCTCCCAATCAACATACTATTGATCTAATAAACATACCACAAAGACCAATACATTTCTTCATACAGAAAATCTAACACCTAATCTAAAGATGATTGTTAATTATCAAAATGATATTTTTGCTAGTTCAATTTATTTCAATTAACCCCAATGTTTGGTCAAAACAGTGGATCTTCAATTAATATTAACTATAAATAGAGTATTTCGTATACACCGTTTATATACTTATTACCCGCACGAAAGACGCTTGTTTTACTTGTTGGAAACTTGTTTGGTTGTTACACGCAGTGAATTTGTATTTAATATATTATTCCTTGCGGCAGTATCTAATCTTAACATCTTTTAAAGACGTACGCTGATGAACTCTTAGGAAATTCTGTTTTAATTATAAATCTCAAGTCAATTGATGATATCGCCGTTGGCAAATTAAAGTTCATATCCTGCCGTTGCCATGGTAAACTAGTTCGAGCTGTGCAACTCTAACATGATTTTTATCACAACATTATGTGCAACAACATAACACATAAATTGGGAAGGAATAACACCCATAAGGCCTATATCGCTAAGAATATTTTCAGATTTTGTTACATAGACATAGGGGGATGATGCCAGTGGATTTAACTTTTACCGGTGTTATCTTTAATGACTTCAGGCACGAAATTAAATAATTAA
>KN885949.1:15117-30017 GCA_000934455.1 Apostichopus parvimensis | reverse complement strand
GGGGGGGGTCCGGACCCACTGGACCCCCCCTGGATCCGCGCCTGCAATAGTTTTGGTCTCGCGGGGCCTAGTTATAGTTTCGGTCTCGAAGAACTTCGGTGTCGCGGACCTTTTTTAATTTCGGTCACGCGGACCTTCGGTCTCGCGGACCTTCGGTCTCGCGGACCTTCGGTCTCGCGGACCTTCGGTCTCGTGGCCTGTAACCGAAAAATGGAATAAATACCAGGGCTGTACACTGCATCCGCTTGGTCTATTTATTGTAACTCTCTGTTTTTGACTTTAAATATATTACTCACTCGTCAAATTAAACAACTGAGGCTTCATCCAAACCATTAGAAACTTTCGGATAGATTGAGAGAGTTCCTCCCAATTTTTGTTATATTCGTTACCTAGACGTCCCGTAGTTATATGAAGCAATTCTATAGAAGCAAATTGTTAGAATGAGGGGGTAGAATTAGGCTATCCGTAATTTGATTGATTGATTGATGAATGGTGGTAGTAATGTGTATTAGAAAGTACAATTGTAATTCTTAATTTAAATATAGAAGGCTCAACTCGTTGAGGTTTTACCGAAAAATATATGTCGGAAAATTAGTACAATATGAAAATAAAACCATTGGTTGCAAGTATAAGTGGTCACAGAAAGTTGTCAATGCAATGCGCAAAAAAGGAATAGTTGACAGTTTGCTTCAGTAACTAGTGCCTTGTATTGCCGTTTCTCCCAATTATTTATTTCTTCTCAATGCCATGGTAATGGTGAAGTCAGTTGATTGAAAATCACTGGATGGTTAGGCTTAGATGATTACATTGAGTTATATTAGTAGGATATATGAATTGGCTATTCATGAGATGAAACAAATATATGACATATGTTGACGTTAATTTTGAAAAGAAAACTTTTTTTCTGAGTCAAACATTAAATAAATATCTTATACAATTAAAACCCAGTAAATTTGCAATGATTTGTGGGGAATTGTAAAGATAGTATTCAGCAATTGTTTTTAACCTCTGATGAGTAAAAACCAGGACATTGGGATTCACGGATAAAAGGCCTACCCTATCTTCTATTGGAATCAGGAAGACACAAATTAGTAAAGAATGAACGTTTGATTTATTCGTTTGGATTAAGGGATTTGTAAAGAAGTTATGAAAGATGTGTCTATACGTGTAATGGTATCATCCATTTTGTTTACTTGTTGACTTTCACAATTAATTTTATTTGTATTAGATAAATCTAATGTCTTATTGCTTCTGCCAGGGAAGACGTTTGGAGATAGATATACCTAAATTAAGGTTTCTTTCAGAGTAGCATCCACTTCCGGTCTTCATGGGTCGTATATGGTGAAATTGGTTATACTGTTTATTAAACAAGAAGGTGTGTGTGTGTGGGAAGGTGGGGGGGGGGGTCTGACTGTCTTCAAAGAGAAAGTTCTTACATAGGGAATTGAAGTAAACACCACTTTCGCTGTTTTTTTTATATATAATTTTCCAAGAACAATTTTCTGCAATTTTCTTAAGAATTAAATTTGAAGGGGAGATGGGTGTAAATCATTCTTGCCTTTCCAAATGTGAATGTAAAACTTTTAGTGTGTTCATTAGTGCATCAGCTAGCCTTATTTTCCTTCAACTCCATGTGAGAACACTTCTCGGCAGCAAGTTCGGATGTGAGAACAGTCAAGTACCTAATGTTACTCTCGAACGTCCATTATATAGTGCTCTTAAAGAATCTTGTTCTGGTAAATGTTACGTAGGTTTGTATATTTCGATGCATCCATCCACCCTTTTCTCTCTGTTATATAGATTATACAAGGACACGTGCAGAGTGTAAATTTGGTTTCACGGTTTTGCAGTGGTCTTGAAAATGAAATGGGGTCAAGCTGATCAATTACGTCCCATTTTTGTTGGAGAGCTCTTGTTGCTTCTTATCCAAACCTCTCAAATAAAACCACCTTCATTGCCAACAAATTTGAGGGGACAAAAATGTACATGCTTACTGGGCGGAAGTGTAGTTACAGCGGGCTGTATCATGTCTCCAGGAGGGAAGTGCGTTGAGAGGGCACTCAATATATTCGTGAGACGTGAGATTCCATCTTATACACTGTGTAGCGTATTTGGGGCCCTTTAATAACTGACCAACGAAGGCCCTCATAGTCCTTATACAGAAGTGACCAATTGTACTGTATATTTAATTCCAGACGCAAAGTTAGCTAGCCAGTTTCATTCCATCCTTTGTCTATTCAATTCACTACGCCTTTTCTTTGTCAAGACGAAAATAGCTTTCTTCAGAATTCACGAAAAGAAAACCCCATTTCAATCAGGAAAATGTTATTGTTAGCAGAAGGCCTTTTTAAGTAACAAACTAGTTGTCTGTATAACAGAGATTTCATAAGAATCCATGTCAAGAAGCCCATTATCTGTCAACATGATTTGGTTACCGTAACAAAGTAAATGACATTTTGGTACATTAGGAACCCAATGCCTTGCATGCATGTATAAGGTTTGATTTGACTGAGTTAACAACAAATATCGATGGCCTTTTTACGTTATTTGTAGTCGATGTGAAGACGGAAACCGTACTTTACTTTTGTTTCTTTGCGATTTCTTAAAGACCCGGTTACTCTTTCTTCGCAAGAAAGGGTTTAAAAAACACAGCGTAGGAAATAGAAAGGTATTTTTGCGTGAGTGTGTTTGCGTTTCGCTTCCCGATTTTCCTCTTCAACTCTAAAAGACAACCCAAATAGCTTGTTAATTGAAGCCGGATGATAACCGGTTTCAATTATAGGATTTACTTCGCTTTTTTGATCTTCATACATAGCGCTGCTATTTGCACATGCAATACATTATACGTATTTGTCACAATGCTTTCCCTAATATTCGTTACTGTTACGCAGGCAAATTTTCCTGAATGGTGCTGCTTGATTGGTTATTTGCCGAACGATACATTACAATCCTTGAAATTACGTTCTCAAGCGATGGCTGTGCAGACTAGTGTCGTGTACACCTGTGACCCACTAGCGCAGTATGCGGTACTGTGCATGGCACTGCTGTTAAGTGAACAGGCTAACTTTCACTTCATTTCCGAGCCAGCTAGATGTAGTGCGGGTCACCATACGTCGAATTTTGAAGTCAATTAACATCTGAGCGGTACATATAGGCGACACTAGTTGCTCATCTTTATTAAGAAACAAATGTACAGTCTGATTGTGAATATGCTTTAGAGTATAATAAATAGTATGATGTAATGACACATTACCATACCAATATAGGCTTCAACGACAGTATTTACCTGCAAATGCGGTGTCTTTAGTTTTACATGTCATTAACCTAGAAGTGTCATCAGGATGCTTTTACAATATATATATCACTATATCCTTGCGTCGATATACAAGTCCATTTTTAGCAACAACTCCCTCTAATTTCACTGGCGCATTACGAGCATTCCATCTGGTCACGTTTATCACACTCGAAAAAGACAGGTAACTTCCATACCTGGTGGTTCGACCGACAGCAATCAAAATAACTTTAATCATTGAAAAAAAGTAGTTATTTTCCCCCACATTTCCCACACATTATTCAAAAAAGTGGATAAACTTCAAATGAACGCCTCCCCGTGTTGTAAGACTGGTGGAATAGCCCAGTGATTTTAAAAGAGTAAGGAAGCTCGCACCCTCCATGGGACAATACTAGTCGCGGTGTTTTTTCTGTACTCTAGGGAGAGAAATGTTTATTAGGAATTCTCTTTGCTCCCTCTTTGGTTTTACATTAATTTATGTGTGTTTATTTGTATAGTTTGTATGTATTGTGTATAATATACATATACACATACACACACACGCATAGACATACACAGAAACGCCTACTGTATTAAACAAGCTTTTCGGGGGGCTAACACTGGGCTATGAAGACACACTTATTTCACACTATGTAGGATATTCTTCGGACAAGACAACTATTTGCGGATGATGTGAATGATATCGATCATATTTTTTGTAACTCAGATGTACGTTATTTACACAGTGCTACTTAAAACACTATACACGCGGAGCGGGCTTGGTTAAATACCTCGCAGCAGAGTCTGTGTTTTGTCGTGTAAATGATTATATCACCTGTCCCTCCTTTCTCTTACATCATTACTTCTTGATAGTAATGGCACTTGTTTACAGCCAAAATGTTCAATGAATTGCGCAGAACGACCCCAGGCTTTGCAGACAGGTGCCTTTACGTATTACTCGACGATCTGTCTTTTAGTTCTTTTCATTTCCTATTCCCTTGAAGGCAAACGTATGCCTATAGACAACGTCTTTTCTCTTGAGTCGTCTCGATCGAGGGGATATATATATATGTGTGGGCGTTAGAACAACCATCATCATGTTTTTTGCTTTAAACATTTCTTCATTAAAACACAGGATCTATTTCGTGATAAGAATTTTCCCAACAGAAACTCAATTTACCCATTCAGCTGTCTAGTTGTAGATTCAATTAAATATGTGATTTCGAGGGTAAATTATATGACTAACCCCTTTCTCATTTTCGAAGTCATAAATCAAGCTTAGCCTATAGTAGTTATGTATCTAGATGTGATGTTATTATATTGCTTCGTTGTCCATGCAACGTTAATATATAGGTGAAAGTTCAAAGGCCATCTTGTCAAGTTAATGTCTCAAACTTTTGTACATGAACAATACATGAGACTTCTGGCATGCATGCTTATTTAATTTCGTGGATCTAAATCGACGTGTAAGTTTTCAACATCTAAAACGTGTTTCTATTCAGCACATTTTAGCCGCTTGGTGAAGTTTAGGACGGGATTTACCTTTATTGGGGGAGGAGTTCGGGGTAAGTTCAGACACAGAAGTTACAAACTCTTGTGAATAACCACCAAATTGTCCATTTTAATCAATTAAAAGTGCCCATTTTGTTAAAAAAAAAGTAACCTTTTCTATTTTTAAAATGAAAACACTGCCCATATGAAATCTAAAGCGTGAACTAAAAAAATGACTATTAAGCGTTGAAGCGCATTTCATAAACTCTAATTCTTTTTCTCACAAATACACAAATGGTCAATTTGGTCAAGATGTTTTGAGGCGGTTTTGCTTCCTTAAGTCAAAATCACACATCCTCTTGTCATTTAGAAATGTGTGTCTTTCTATTTGAACCATCTTCTTTCGAGTCTATTTACTAGAAAAGTAATTCACTGATACTACAGGCCCTTCATGGCCTAATTTCTGCAGTACAATACAACTGCCACAGCACACTTTAAGTACGTCAAAGTCGCAGGTATGCCCGTAGCTCATGGCATACAGGGAGTAGTGACGTAATCATGACTTCTCCGAAATAAACAGAATTGTCTTAACATCTGAACGTCAACGTCAATTGTAAATTATTAAATCTTGAATTCGTGTTATAAGGCGACGTTAGTATTAGAGCTTATATTACATCAAAGTCACTTAAATACATTAATTGCAGGTGAAATTGTCTGGTTAATGACATGAAAAACCTGGATAGCTCTCGGATAATTTTAAAATTGACGGTAAATAGGAAAATATGGAGTAGATCCTGCTGAATGTAGACTAACTGCGGACAGGTTCAAATACGACAACAGGTCAACATATTGCGGTCATCGATTCGAGACCAATAACAAGATGGCCGCGCCGTTTTATGTGCCTTTCAGGTTTTTCAACTATCCAACAGTTTCCCTCTGTACAACAGGTGATAATTATACAGTTCTTTAGAAGCTTCATTCACAACCGTAATTATTATTCATTATTATAAACTGTAAACAACAGCAAACCCCCATGCATGTTGATTTCAAGGTGCATACACCTTTACCAGTCCAGATATAGGATATATATATATATATATATATATATATATGTGTGTGCGTGTGCGTGGGTGCGTGTGTGTGGGTGTGTGTGTATATGTGTGAGATATGATACATCACCCGAAAGATCGTGGTATGAAGTGATGAGTGGATATCGATTCGGTTAGCAGAGCTTCTCTCGGAATGGATAAGTGTTCTTGCTTTACATACCAACCAAAGCCATTCTTCTTAAAGCAGTGTATCTGATAGGAGTTGATAATCAACATTTTGATACAGTTTTAATTTCATTGTAACGCACTTGATGGAACACCCATCTATCATAGTGATTAAACACCAGTGGTATGTCCGTAAAACAAGAAAAAAACTATTGACTTCATTTTCTTTTTTTAAACCGACATCAGTTCACCATGATTTAACATGGAATCGTTAGTAACTCTTTATGATATCTATGTATGATCGTATAAATTAAAAATAACCTCAAAGGTATGGATTGGGTGTACCAATCAGAACAGCCCCTAGATAACAGACGCGATTGCAAATAATTTCAAAACGCGGCTGCCGAGTATATGGTCAACCTATTTACAACTATATAAGCTACTTTAACATTTTTGACTGACCGATTTCACTCACGAGACACCCCTAGATTGCATTTGTCACTTCAAAAATCAAACGAGAAATTGACTTTTTGCTTTTCTGATTTTCAGAGTAAGTGATGATATGAAACCCTCGCTGCACTTTCTCCCTAACAAACAATTCATCATCAATTCTTAGATTATATAAGCTAATTTGCACTGCGCACGTCAATGTTAAATAAAAATAAATGAAAGGCAATTTTATGACAAAATAACAGAGAAAATATACAAAGACACCGAAATGAAGACGTTTGAATGTTTTCTTGAGTCGGTTTTCATTTGCCTTGTTTATTTTCTGGATGATACGGTTTTAGCGGTCTTGTCAACAAAACTGTCAAGTTCTCTCTGTGGTCGGTTCAGTCATCAGGTATGAAAAACTACATCTTTTGCATGCAAGCATGGTTAACGTAAAGTAAGGGTACATCTTCAGAAGACAGCTGCAGTGTAGACGGGTTAAAACATAGTGCGTCCAGCAAACACGCTTGACAAAAAGAAGATGCAATTTAAGGGGTTGTACGGATTTCCAGGAATAACTTGAATATGAATCACATGGGAACTCAACAAACATTACGACATGTTTGACTCACAATGCCATATTGTATTATTATTATTATTAAAATTATTATATTATTATTATCTTTATTATTATAATTATTTATCCCCCCTTTTTTATCTAAGTCTACGTTTGACTGTATGAAGGCAGGGAGTTAACAGGAATAGGTTCGAGAAACCCTTAAAATTTTAACCCATAAAAATGGACGAAGGAAGCGATCCTTCACGTCTAGATCACATATGTTCTTAAAAGTATTTACTTTTATGAGCTGGTTGACATCTCTTCGCACAATTTTACATTTAAACGTATGGTAATATGTCATAACTGTCCGGAGGTCTAAAAAACGTTGTTTATTTGTGCCCCGAATATGCTTCGTTTCGTTTCATTCCGTGGGTACATGATATCATTATTAGCTGTAACTATATCTCACTATATCTCACCAAATATATAAAAACAAATCTTGGAGACAAAACATGCCACTTTGCAGATCCTGACAATTTCGTCACTGAGGTACATTTTGTTACATTATTAATTACAAGCACAAAAAGTATCATTTCAGTAATTCCCTAAAAGTTTGAGCCAAAGTAATGCAGACTTTTTACACCTACTCAAAGCCTCAACGTTTGGCTTTCGGTGAGAATTGCTGGTGTTAAATATGGGTCTTTCGTCCTCTTCCGTCCTCCCTCGTTTCTGTTTATAGTGCCGAAAATTCAAGAGTTTTCTTACTATTTCTTTTGTCATAATGAGGTGATGTATGACGTGTAATGACATATGTGCAGACTAGATGTTGCAGCCAAATTGATTTCACTGCATAAGTCTGGGTTGGGCGAAAGTTTAGGAAATAGACTTAACGTTTGATTTTATTCAAGTTAAACAACAAAATAAATTGGTGTAACTTCATTCGTAGAATTTGATATCTTCATTTATTTGGCAAAAGTTGCAAACGATGGAATAGAAAATATGTTCATGATTTAAACATACCAATGTTGGATCTTTTACGAAGGAATGTCTTTCATAAAAGTCCTTTAATAGACATTAAAGAAAACTTCCCATCGTTATAATAGAGAATTGGTTCGTGAATTAAACATCTTAAAGTGTCTTTCATGAAGAGGCGTCTCACATTTAAGCCAATTTAGAAGAAATTTAAACTCTGAAATTGTCTTCTAATTGTTTTTCTTTATGTCTTAAGGCACATATATGTCACTATTTGTTCACCTCTAATATAAGAGGATTGTCCAGAGAAATATCGTGTACGTCTTTATGTTTTAAGACATGTTTACCATGCCAAGTTTGCAATCGTTACAGTAAAGAGAATTGGCTCGTGTTTTAAACATGTTCATGTCGTGTCTTTCATGTAAAAGCGTCTTTCATTAAAGACACTTAATAAGAAATTCAAATGTCCTCTAAGTGTTTTTTTTTATGTCTTAATGCCCCGTTTATTTCACTATTTTTGTCACCCGATTGAAAATGATAGTCCATAAGAAAATTTACAGTTAACAGATGAAACAGGAACACATTTTAAACATCCTGATGAACTTTCTAAGTACCTTTTCCGAGATAACAACATTTTGAAAGAGGAGTGGGGATTATATAACGAACAGGCGTGAAGTAATAGAAGCACACTGACAATTGTTTTTAATGTTTTTATCAAAATTTAATTTAAATTTATAACACTTCCATGTTGCGATGAATATCAATACGAATTTACTACCATCATTGTTATATTGTTATACCTCCCATCCCCCTAAGGTAAAGTTTGAGTCCTATCCAACCCAAGGTCAAAGCCATCAAGTGAAATCCAAATTTTCTACTTCAATATTGTGATGCATCTGAATACGAATATACTACCATCATTGGTATATTGTTAACCTCCCATCTTCTAAGGTCAAGTTTGAACCCTATCCAACCCAGAGTCAAAACCATCAAGTGAAATATCAGGTAAAGTAAAAAAAAAAACATTCTACTATCAGTCTGCACTTATGACTTTCACAAATGTTTGCTTCCATTTTACATGTGATGCAAACTGTGGCAATGTCAATTACCGATATCTTGAGCATGCCTTGTGCCTTGGATGCAAATGTCACCGCAGTACTTGGAATGCGTTCTCTCAGAGGTATTTCTTTTAAGTCAAGAAAAGGTTGGCTAACCGTCAGTTTGTGGCTTTATATAGTGTCAACAATCGACGTTTTCTTCAATCTTTGCAACTGATAGAAATATTTAATATTTCTAACTTGGGTTAGATTACCGAAATTTATCCTTCACAATCTTTAATTTTATCGGTTATTTTGTAGTCCTCAGTAAGTAATTACAGCTCTTAATCACAACTGAAGTATCGACAAAATGCTTGATGTACAATTTTATAAAGCCTTTGCTTGGAGTTATATTACCATATTTTGAAGTATATACTAAAAAATCAATAATGGAAGAAACGAAATTCGAACACACGTAAGCAACTCAGTTTACATAAGGGACTTTTGCTGAAACGTTTCGCATAAAATCTCGTACAGTCTTATCATTCCAATTTCCCAAATAAAGTAGCACATTGCTAGATTGTATGCATTAGTATCACGTAAGGAGGTTAATTAATTATACTTTACGGAAGCCCGTTTGACACCAACACTTAACATAAGCATGAAACAATGCAAAACGTCAGTCTAACTTATTGTTATCATCAAAGTGATCAAATTATCTAGTTCTTGCGTGTTGATATTCACCGCAATTAATTATACGAGCCACTTGATTTGTGTTTCATAGCCATAAAGTATCTGTTTAGACTCTAGACTACCTCAAACGTGCCCAACCCTGACAGAAGTTCATCTACTTAAGATGAATATAGATCCACCTAAAGAAGACCCTTTTGACGTGAATCAAAGTAACCTTTATGTTTGATCGTCATGACGTAAAAAACAATCGTAAATGTTTAACATCGAAACATTAGAACAGTAGTAAATGTAAATGACTACCAATGTAAACTACTTGATGTTGTTTAATCAATATGGCGCATCAAAGTGTCAACGGTAAAATACGTCCAGCTCTATAGAACAAATGTGAATCATGCGAACAGGAATCGAGCAACAGTATTGAACTCTGATACGACACTTAGTCATATTAACATACGTATGTCCGGAGCTACCACTACACCTCATGTACCTTGGTAACGCTGAACTATATGAAGATGTGTGAAGATGTGTGAAGATGTGTGAAGATGTGTGAAGATGTGTGAAGATGTGTGAAGATGTGTGAAGATGTGTGAATATTGTAGGTTTCTAGTGACTGTGCGGTATATGGAGGGGGGCGGGAGGCCGGATGAGGAGATAAATGTTAAAACAAATACAAGCACAATGGTAGTTAGCTTAAATTTTACTGCTTCCTTGCGGGACAGGGAGGGAGTAGTAGAAGGGATGTTGTGGTCATGAGGTCATTAGTATGGGTGATGGTCCTAATTACCAAATATTGTTTTGAAAAAAGTCGTACCACGATTTGGTTGTACATGTATACTGATAAAGATCTAATCCTATAATATCACTATCCCATTGTTTTTATTGTTATATTTTTCTTCATATTTTACCTTTTAAAAGATTGACCTAAAAATCCCTCATGCTGTGGTGTAATGTCGACTGAAGGCACAAAACTGCAACAATAAATCGTTGTATTGATTTTTTAAAACTTTTTACATTTTTTCTACGTAATATGGATAATTGATCTATTATTAATTATGAAGGTCATAACTGCATGGTTTCCTCTAAATATATCGAGCAAAAGGATATGTATTCTGGTCAAGATCCATCGCCTTGAGGAACTGCTTCTCGTCTGCAATGTCTTTTTTCAACAGTATTGTCATCTTTTAACGTCCGAGCTAATTGACCCACAAGTAAATAAACTCTTATAGCCATGGTGGCCACTACGAGAACGGTACCAAATTAACGATAGCAGACGAAACGGTCAATCCATGCATTGAATCAACAATAAAGCTTGAAGTTGAGCTTAATGTGGTGAAAGATTTTGTTATTAATAACGGCTCTTTACATCTCCCATATTTGTCTCATAATTAGACAACTTAAATGATTTCCATTTTCTTTGTTGGATACTTATACGCACCCAGTGCCCGGTAACATATTTGCCCAACATTTTGAGAGTGTAAAATGAAGTGAATTGTGGGCCTTTGCAACAGCAACCCTGAGTCTTGAGACTTAATGAAAAGTACCAGAGATTGTTGAGTATATAGCAACAGTACTATACAACCTTGATCACTATGAAATGGCTTTTAATTGCATACATCTCCTACACAACCTGGTCATCAAATTCGTGGTCTTCAACTCAAACCTCGGAAGATGAAACATGCTGTAAGTTGTAACCATTCCTGTCATGATGCGATTTATTGCAGCATATTTAGGCTTAGATAAGTGTCGTATTCCGGCAATTACGTTAGATCGGTTGTACAAGCAATGTCTGAAATACGTTCAGTGGCCCCTTAAATACCTTTCAGTCTGGTTCATAATGTCACTTTTGCTTACGTAGTTTTTCTAAAAGAGAGTTGTATTCTTCTATTTTTTGTTGGTGACGTGGTTTGTCTGTATTACATTTGCCGCGTATGCAGAAAGTAACGCATTGTATAATATGCCAATGTATTAGATATCGTAGATCGGTAACACATAGATCAATTCAACGGTTCAACTCGATAATAGTTTACGGTATTTCAGCAAATAGAAAATGTAAGAAATTTCAAGTCTCAACAAAGGAGCAATGGTAGGCGTAATGAACTTGTCTGGTTAATTACTGCTTACATGATGCATATAGATTAATATTTGGGGAAGTAACTATATAATATTACATTTAATGTAATGCCGGAAAAGAAAGAGTACTGAAAGAATAATTCAAAATGCAAATTGGTACAGATGACGTCATTTATGTCAGTAAATCTTTGTAAAGCATGACGTAATATTTCGTGAGCAATTGTATCAAGCTATCTAACGGAGAAATTAATACAAATGCTCTTGATCAAACGCAAACATCCTCCTATATTTTTTTTCCAGCAAGTAACTCTGACTAATCTTTATTTTCAACTGGTCATAGACAAGGCCCAGACACGCTTCATATCTGTCTCAATCACACAAAAACAAGCAAACATGGAAAATGAGACATAACAAACTTAATAAGGTAGCTTTGTTAGTATGTGAAAATATGTTTCTGAAAGGGTAATTTACAGCACGAACCTATAGAGTGTTGCTAGATAAAGATTCATCACTTTTACCGTTACTCTAAAAACCCATATATTATAGACTATATATAAACTACAATTTCTATAGAATTTAGCGCGTATTCTAGTAGCTTCAAAAATAACAATCGTAAGGTTTCATTTTCGAACGTCTCTTTTACATCCCGGAAACACTAATATTTACGTGTCTCGTGCATGCTTTAAATTATCTTCATATCCCTAACAGTAAACAATGATTACTTTCTACGTCAAGGTATATAGAATGAGCAATAGTATGTGAGTTTATAGATCACACAGAGTGATAACCGTTGAGATATATATAATAAGGTAAGAGCAAACGGAAATGTAAAAGTTCATATTAATTTCATTGATGTAAACAGTATTGGACGAAAATGTGCTAGGACGTTTAATAATGGTCACGCATGCTACAATTTCAACAAGTTGTTTACTATACCGTCCTCAAAATATGTTTCCTTACTGAAACATTTATTTGCCTAAGTCAGGGACGGGCAACCTTTTTTGATTGGGGTCCAAATTTATGAAGTCTGGTATCCTGGCAGGCCGAACCAACATTAAACGGGTTTCTCGAATGTACAACAACTTCCCCACCTCCCCCCTCCCTCTCATATTAACTGTGGAATTTCAGTTATCAAATTTATGCATGAAAAAAAATGAAATACAAATTCGTCAGAAATGAAAATTAATGAAAGTTAGTGCGCCTTGTGATTGCTGGCAAGCTATATTGACAGCAAAACGCCATTAACAACTCGTAAAAACACTTACGAGTAACCAGGAAGCGGAAAAAGCTTCCAAACGCGACGATTTTTGGTTTTTGAGATGTTCAGTTTTTGCAGAGTTTCTTTTTACATTTTTTTTGGCAAACTTCCAGAAGTCTAGGGGCCAGTATAAAGCTGATCGAGGGCCGAATTAAGCCCTTGGGCCGCCGGTTTCCCGCCCCTGGCCTAATTTAACACTCCTCTACCATATATTGACACATCTGTGAGAAACAATTCTGTTCTCAAAGCTCTAAAGTAAGATTTAACGCCGAGCCACTGTTGCGCGTCTGTTTGGTTAGGAATATATTGTTCTGTATACTCAAGGCATTGTATTATATTGACATTGACTGCTGGTAGCACCAACACCAAACACTTTATGGAGCACCGTCTATCCGTTCATGGACACCTGTACGTATGATGTGTGATGTCTACGATCTCTGGACTTATAAAAGAACAATATTCATCGGGGTTGTAGAGGGTGGGGGGTGGGAGGGGAGGTGGAGGTGGAGGGGAAGGGTTCGTCATGTATTCTTCCCTGCAGTTCTAGCACCTTTTATTCAGTTGACATTGATCTGATCCTCGATGCTTTTCAATAATTAAATTCAATACTGACAGACAATAGTCCATTGTCCACATTTGTATTTCAAATAATGTCTATTTGTATATCAAATAATAGCGAACTTATATATGTGCTGTTTTCACATGTGTGTGATGTACGTATACATAAAACTAACTTGAAGATGTATCAAGTTATATTCGGAATCGAACCAAAATAATTAATTACTCGTTCAGTTATCTTCACCTGATGTAATTAAATAATCCGAGATGGTGCACCTATGTATATGAATTGCAATCCCGTTATGGGTTGGCAATATTGTTGATCAAACGTAAAGAGATTTATTTTAAATAATTGCGTATATAAAGATGATAAAACGTTACTCATCCGAATTGATTTTATATCGCATACTGCTATACGAATAAGATCTATACAATTTGAAGAAAATCCTGTTATTTGTATTTTTTTAGTAATAAATACGAACACTAAAGGCACCAAACGTTCTGTTTTGATTGTAAAGCGGGAGCGGTGTGGAAGGTGTTGGGGGAGGGGACTGGAAGGGGACAGAGGTATGAACCATGAGGATATCGAGCGGAAGATTACCTGGACGATGTGGTGGATATTTTTAAAAGAAACCGTGTCGATGAACTTTGATGTTGGGTTCTCAGTAATTATGGTTCGTTCTATCAATCGGAAAGCGGTGAAGTGTTTCAGTTCTCTTCTCAGTTTCAACAATTATAAATCATGCCCACTGAAAGTTTAGGACACCTTAAAACACTGATAATTATGTTTAACTGATTTTGAGAACTACTCCCAATATAGAAAGCTGATTTCACCTTACTCTGAACTACCCTTTAAAATTTAATTTCCGACTGCGTTCACCTCTAGAGGTTACCATGCGTGTCTTTGTTAACATGACATCTCACTGCAGTGAGTCTGTACGAGATTCGATCCCGTTGACGCCGTGCACTGTACAATGTGCGTCACATTTGGGTCCCTAGGACTGCATAGCATTTAATTAAAACGAAGAAATTTGATATGCCTATGTCATAAAAGTCAAACATTACGATTCTTTCATTATTGTCTGTATTGATATTTCATTTTTCTTCCTCTCTGCATCTGTGACGTCACGAGTAGACTATGCCCCCATAAATAGTCTCTCTTTACTGACGTGTCAGTGTGTACTATTAAGCTGTCCGAGAACCGTTTAACAGCAGCTATCGTTATGTGTTCATGAAAGTATTTCTCTCTTCCCATCACTGAAGTTATCCAACTCTCAACTATTTGATACTTTCGTTAAGAACTCTAAGCAAATATTTCTTCATGTGGGGGATCAGGAAACGGGGG
>KN885948.1:35915-56178 GCA_000934455.1 Apostichopus parvimensis | reverse complement strand
TCGATGTTTGCAAAAGTGATAACACCAGTGAGTTGTTTCCATGACAACTCCCTGATAACCCCTAGTAATCATCCCCACGTATAGCAAACAGAGGCGTCACCAGGGGGTAACCTGTATAATATATTAATATCTCTTATTGGGGTGGGGTGGGGTGGGGGTGTATATACTGTATGACATAAGAGTGCAGGTCGACTGTGCATAGGCTTTCCATATCGAAAACATGAACCGAAATAACCGCCAAACCGGTGTACGGATCTGCATTGTAAACAATGTTTATTCAAGTAGATATCTATAGTTTGTATATATGCCCCAATGGCGCAATAAAAAACATATACGAACAATTATCAACGATGAATATTATCTACCCATTCAAATGTCTTTATCAAATAATGCTTAATATTGCAAAAGCAAATGTTTTATATAGCTATTACTGCAAAATTTTTCTTCTCGTCATAACGTGCAATATTCCAGTGAAGGTAATCACACCCACTTAATGTTTATTCACGTCCCATGAACTAAATGTCACTTAAGATACAATGGGGTTTGTTTATCTTGTCAACCGATAGTATAGTTTTATTGTGTAAAGTTTGTCAATTTCCGGAAATTTTATCATCCCTGCCAAGCATTATTCAAAATGAGATTCGTTCAGATACTTTTTCTTATAATATTGCTCACTACAGATTTTTTTCTTCTAATTTTTCTACTTAACATGCTTATTTGAATTATGCTAATGGAATGCATTGTTAGGAGAATACTAATATCAAATCCTGCCGATTTGTTTGAGCAAACAAACAAAAACAACAACAGAAAAAGCTGCTTTCGGTCCAGTTTCATGTTGAGAAAACCTGGACTTCTCTATGCATTACTGGACTCTGTTCTCAGTTTACTATAAGGAGCGAATGCGTTCTCTCTGCTAACTGTCCAGGGTTACATATTATGATCCACAGTAAGGACTTTGTGTGTATTTCTGGTCATCTTGCCAAACGTCAAATTCCTCTCTCCATTGTAACTCAGTCTGGTCCATAGAAACTATGACAAGAAAATAGGTTAAACGCTGTTAAGGGACCACGAATGAATTTCGTTGCTATAGAGTAATAACACTTATATAGAAGGGGCAGCACCAGAGATGTACGCAAGGAGCAAGTGGGGCATGGCCGTACCTCCCATTTGCATTGTTTAAAATACTTTGTTAAGCCTTTCGACTGTGCAAAATAGAAATTGGAGAATTCTCAAAGTGCTATTTCTGACCATACCATCTTTGTTTTCATCCCCCTAAAAAGCAGAGAATATGTAACCACTACAACTAGAACAACAAGAACAACGTCACACCATATGATGCTACTTCACACAGTAGAACGATTGTACATATTTCCGAACTGAAAAATATCGAATATGTAACATATTTAGAATGAATGCTTTTATGGTGATTCCTCAAAAGGAGACGTATAATAAGCCCATACTCGTATTTTAGCATAGATGTTTTGTTCCCATAATGTAGTTTGTACCATGGACGCAGATCAGTCTTGGATAATGGTGGGGACGCGTGTCTCTTCTCTGATAATATATCTAAGCGGAGCGCGACCATGGGTTCGCGCGTAGCTCACAATGTTTTTTTGGGCAAATATACCTCCCAGACCGCCGGAAATAACACTTCCCAGACCCAATGATGCTCCCAAAACCTCCTTAAATTTTAGATCTCATGGCTTACAAATTTAGTTTGGGGAAATACATGGGCGTCTGCAGAAAAAAAATCAGGGGTCAAATTATCCAAGTAGACTTTTGTATACGATGGGTCTGGAGTCGTCTCCCAGTAAACAATTATAGACTGCCGCAAATGCAATTTCCGTCCAATATTTTACAATTTTGGATAAATATAACAAAATGAGAACTGCTGCACGTCATTTGCACAATGCTGGATCAATCTGCGCCTATAGTTCAATACAGGGGAATTTGAAATGCAGCGTTTGGTCAAGACAAATTGGTGGGGACTATATCATGTCCCTACCATTATGCACTGGAAAAGTTGGCGGGGACTCGTCCCGCTGTCCCCACCAGGATCTGCGCCCATGGTTTGTACTCCTATTTGTACCTTACGCATCTTGGCATCTCGTATACACTCTATAGTGTTAAATTAAGTACACTTACACACATTAAGAACCTTGCATTGGTGTACTCGTACTCATACCCAGCGGAATTTCTACTTGTACTCATGCTTTTGTACTCGTACTAAAAGTCTACATCAAACTAAAATAATTCAGCTTGAAAGTGTGAAAAGTCTGGAAAATGTTTCTCACTCTATACAATGAGACTTCTGAACAGATCTTCGATTGGGGGACACGATCCCCTCAAACAAACATGGATAGCTTTTCATTAAGTACATAGTACCTTGGTCTGAAGGTAACTTTAACACCATTTCTTTTAATACCAAAAAACAACCTTTAAATACACACACATACGGAATGCCATTTGTATCAAAAATGTCCAAAACAGTAAAAGCATGTCCTAAATAATATAAGCATGTCCAAATTTATATAAACATTTCGACACTAATATAAATATGTCCAAAAATAATATGAGCATGTCCAAAATAATATGAGAGTGTCGAAAAATTATATCAACATGTCGAATGTAACTGCTAACTTCATATTTGTAGTGAACATTTTGGCGTTTGAATTCACGCCATTTGTGGCAAAATGTCCAGAACGATATAAGCATGTCCAAAATAATATAAGCATGTCCAAATTTATATAAACATGTCGAAACTAATATAAGTATGTCCAAAATAATATTAGGACCATTGGCGATTTCGGTTGTGTCACAGATTTATTTCAAACTGCTTTCATTGTTTATATCAATAACAATTTAAAACAATACATTTATCTAGATGTCTTTTTTTCAAAGACAAATGTTTACTACAACTTTCTAACAAACTAGGCCTATGTCTGCGAAGGAGCATAAGGCAAGTAAAAAAGGAGATTGGCGGAATGGAAATGACACCGTTATCCCGACTATATCTTATTTTTCACATAAAATGGATAAACTGATCAGAAATTATTCCAATTAAAACAAATTTCTCAAACAGAAGCTTAGTTGAGCTTCTGCATCATTGTTGCTCTTGTTTTTTATTCATGACTAAACCTCTCTCCAGTTCGTCTTTTACTCCATCACAGATTTCCATCCCCTACCTAAGCACACCCCCCCCCCCACTCCTAAACAAACAGAATTAAAATTCCAAATTTGATCGATTTAAGTCGACATACACAGAGTTAAATTCATTTAGAGTCAATTTCATTTAGCTGTTATTTCTCCTTTCACGTTTTTTTTTTATTCTTTCTTTCCTTGATATGGTTGTAGCATTGGCACATTCTTTTTCGGTCAACGGAATTTAAAATAAAATCATTAGGAAGTTGCACCCTGTTTCAACATTTCTGATTAACAACATGAGATGAATTGATCACTATATCAAGGTCGTAATGATTTTGCCTCTCTTTACATTTTTCTCTCCTTTCTATAATTTTTTATTTGTTACTTTATTTATTTATTTGCCTACGTAGGTATAAATTGCCTATTGGTACAATTTCGGTAGTCCGAAGTATCAGATTGTGTTTCCTAGTATTTTCTGCCAAACACAAAGTACTATTTAGGTACTGCGCCCTCTTTTCGTGCAAAGGGTACTGGATAACTTTTCAAACAAAATATTGCATGTGTCTTACTCCAGGGCCTATGTTGCTTACACAGCATTTACGTACCGTAAAGTTTCATTTAGCAAACACTAAATAGAAACAACAAGAGGCAATAACCATGTCTTCGAAGATATTAAAAGAACCGATTGGAACATTCCAAGCCATATTTGATGATGAAAACTTCACGCAAGTTGCAATTATTGCAGCGGTCGGGTTTGTCCTCTTTACCATATGTGAGTCAACCTAGGCCTAGCCTAAGTCAGTAAGTGTAGACCTAAGTTATATAGCCTAGGCCTAGTTACGCTTTGCATCTAGTTAGGAGTAGCGTTCAAATCGGAATCGGGCCGATTATTGCCAAGCGGAACATAAGTGGAATCGGTAAAATTACGTGGAAAACAGGTATGTCATACCGATTATTCAAAAACATATGGAAGGTGAAAATATCAACTGATGTTCTACGTTTGCTCAGTTTTAGTACACAAACAAAATAAAGTAAAGATCCCCACAAGCCTACATCTTTAACAATGTAATTCCATCAAATTAAGGTGCTAGGGTTGCTGATTTTGCATCCCTCGTTGTTTTATACTTCAATGTTTCTCATCACAGTCAGCATGGTAACAATACCAGTTCTGCGAAACAATGTAGTCACTGCAGTAGCACTAATGACAATGGGAATGTGCTGCACTGTAGACATAGGCATAACTAGTATCAGCTGCTCTGTCGCGTGATGTGATCATGTTTTGCCAATGTAGAATTATCAGCAAATTTAGTGACATACAAGTGAAAATTGTGGCTTGGGCTTTCTTATGCTTGTATGTGTAACTGGTAAGCCGAAGGGGGGGGGGGGGGCTATCACCTATTGATTCTAACAATTAACATGTTATTTGAAAATGTAGTGGATAAGGCCTATGTTGACAAGCTTAGATTATGTATAGGTACGAAATGCTACGTAGAGCAGTGTTTGATGCAGTAATTTGTAATTTAATATTTCTTTTTTCGAGCAATTTGCAAAAGGGTCATGCTTCCGACCCATCCCCTCCCTTTTACCGTGGATCCTCTAATCTTCATTTTTTCAACCTGGATTTAGAAAATCCATCCCATGCCCCTGTGGTAAAACGTCATTTCAACTCATTTATATGTGTCATGATTCGTGAAGCCTGTCATTAGGAAGAGATAACTTTCACCCATATTTTCCATTATAGGAAGTTAACTTCAAGTTTACCACGGCAGCAGTCAAAAAGGCGCGAGAAATGTCAACTTTAGCGCACATCTTGTCTGAGGTTTACGTTGTGTAGCATAGTATGGTCCATTGACCTTGATATGCAGACTTGGAAACCCGTCACATTCCTGCGGGAAAGGCTTTGGTCAGATACATTATACATAGATGCGTTGCTGTGCATATAGAGATATATTCAATGATACGTACATACATACCTAGGCAGCTAGTGTGCTGGGGATAGGATGTTTACGTACGATCTCTTGTTCGACAAGGGCCCACTAACCCAGGCCTCATATTGCAGCAAGGAAACATGCTTGGCAAACTGGAGGTCTATTTTATTTTGTAGAAATTAGCAATACTGGTTTAAAACCGGTGAGTAAGGTTACTTTTTTTTTAACAAACGTAACAAGGAATGGAAAGATGAAATAAGACAATCAAGGACGACCCGTGGCATGAAAATTAATAACAAGCCGAACGTAAACTGAACTCATATTCATGTTTGGCAGCACGTATATCCTTCACACAAACCTGTTGAAAGAAATGTTTATCTTTTCCTTCGGTAGACAAGAAAACAGACTCTAGTTGAAAAAAGAAAAGTGGTTCAATGTTTTTCGATATTTTATTTTCACCGCCTTCTGGTAACCACTGTGAAAAATCTCAAGTCCAATCTGTTACTCTCCAAATCTGAATTTACTCATAACCATATCATGACCTCAGGCCATTTACACCAATCGACCCCTGAGACACAAAAGCCTGTCATTTATGACCTCACATCCGACCTATCTGATGTCAGACATGTCACTTCCAAAGTAACAATTCCAACAAAGCATTCCCATGATGCTCTGACCATTGAAATGACTCCACCAGGCCAATAATACAAACTGCATAGCACTTTAATTTGAAATGATCACTGAACACTCAAGAAACACTAAAATGCTGCTAATACAGCATTAGCTAATATAAACAAAGCACGGGATGTTTACATGATCCCTGCATAAAATTAATATATAATTACGGGGAATCCCCCTTTTGTGAACTGCGCAGACTCACGCTATGATTCGGGTCTAAGCCAAGGTTACTGGCGCGCACACAATATCAAGTGATTGCTCGCTGTGGAAATGTTAATCTTAACGTTACTTTGTTAACTGATATAAAATAACATGCACGATTATCCACAACATCCGCTAGTTTACACGGTGCTAGAAACTTAATAAAAACATTTCAAGTAAGCAGACTAAAGCGAAATCTTAGGCTTAAAATGACAACGTGTATGGCAACTATGACCACCAAGAATCCTAATGTATAGAAACCTAACGTGCAAACATTTAACAGTAGGGTTTGATTGAATTATTCTTCGCAGTAGTCTGGAACGTTCTATATATATGATTAGTATAGTAATTTACTGATCCCATAATCAAAATTATGTGAGAAGAATTCTTGCTAATATGCTGGAATCATTGGAATATGCCATTGAATGTCGTTTTCCCATTGGGATATTTTAAAGCTTACAATTTCAAATTCAATGTGGAATAAGCCAGTTTGGAGATACCAGCAGCTTATGATTACGTAACAGGTCAAAGAGTCGATTCTGAATAGTAGCGTCACTCGACAACTTGTTTCCCCATCTGCATACACAATAGCGTTGTAACTCCAAATATCCATCGTTATATGCGGGGGCAGACTGGGTCTTAAAACCGGCCCGGGCATTTTCCACCTAGACCGGCCCATTATTCATTGATATGCTACTTACATAGTGATCGCCATTGAGATTTTTCTGAAGTTAAGGAATGCCTAGATGCAAAATGGTGCTATATTTCTCAATTTTGTAGGTAACAATAATCCTTTAAAAATGACCCAAAAATAAATTTCCAGAAACAACACTTGATTAAACTGAGGAAAGTTAAAAACGTAAACAAAAATAAACAAAAATATATGCTTTAGACTGGATTTTATTAAGTTTATGAAGCATTTTGTGGCAACATGCTTGAAAAAAATGGAAAAAAACCTAAATAAAATCCATTAGCACGGACGGGTTGCCAATAGCACGTTCTTTTGCTACGAACTAACAGACTAACTAACATGGTGATTTCATGAGCTGATTCCCACAGTTAAAAATATATTTCTACACAGACCGTCTGTATTCTATTAACTACTGTTAAAATGGGCTGTAATTTTTACCAGGCTTCCCGGCCCACCGGGCATTGCCCAAATGCCTGTGTGGCCAGTCCGCCACTGGTTATATGTACTGAAGTCTTTCTTATTTGTTTCAAAATGGAGGATGCAATATCCATCGATGATATTAAGCTATGGACGGTTAAGGCTTTGTAGGACATTCTAAGGCAGTGAGGACTTAAATTATCGGGAAGAAAAGAAGAACTTGTCGCACTTGTTTTCGCTGCGAAGATATTGCCTCAGCTTGCCCCAACGTTGCAAAGTATATAGTACAGCCAACAGTATGCCTACTGCATGAATATGATCTGCACTGGTTGTAAAGGCGAAAGTATTTGAAGTAAAAAAATTTATCCAAATTCGTTACCTCGTGATCATTCACATACAAAAAACATTTTTGATTTTTTATCATATAACCATGTTTTAGTTCCAATAATATGACAAGCTTCGACGATATTTCCCATGTATAATTCATTGGTGCTAACTTTCTATATATTCGTGTTAGCACTATGCAACAAATTACATATCAAATAATCTTAGCGTTGATACCGCAACGCAGTATCATTATTACCCCCGGACGTCTTTAGTCTTGAGGTGTTTTATTTTATTTATTTTTTTTATTTATTTTATTATTATTTTATTCACAAATGACCCAAAGCAGAGGTCAAGCACATAGGTTCGCACATGTGTAAGTTGCATCTCCGAACAGGCTTATAGGCATAGTCATCATTGATTATGAATTTATGATCAATCACATGTGAGGGTTATAATATCATGGATGGCCAATTTTTGGTTTTGTATTTTTGTTGGTATCAAGCAACAATAAGACCTTTGCAAAACCATTTATTTAACATGCAATGGTTCAGTCAAGTCCTTTGACCTAACAGAACAAGAAAAATGTCCAAAAAAGACAGAACTTGTAACAGCCAAACTTAAAAATGTGACTGAGCACTACTTGTTGGCTTTAACCATGTAAATGTCTCGGCTTGGGCGAGTATCTCGACTCTTATTCGGAGTCGCAACTTCTGCTGAGGAGTTGAGTAGTGGTTCCCACTCATGTGGATTTGCAAAAAGTGGATTTTCCCCAAAACAGTCCCTTCCTTGCGAGATAAAATTGTTACCAACGTCCTCTGTTACTGCAGTACATTCTGTACTGTGAGAGATCAAGCTGATCCTTTAGCCAATCAGTGTCAGTGTGACAAGGCAGCTGTCAACGATAAGCAACCTTTGAGTTGAGTGAAACTTCGGGAATTCTTTGCACAGTGTCGTGTATTGCCAGAAAGGAGAACATCTTTCCAAAGTCCTCAAATTTGGCAAATTGTGCAAAATATTTAACCCATTTCAGTAGACAAGATTCAAATCATTAATGAAATGTTACATCAACTTACTAGTGTATTTTTCATCTGCCATGAAAGTTTTTCAATGCTGATAAAAGAATGTTATTATTGTATATGAATGCTGTTATTATATATGTCACAATGAAGAACTACCATAGTTTAATTTTTTGCCTGTCCTTTGTGTGGTCATGAGACTCACGGTATGAGAGAATCGGGAATTGCTAGTCTAACTAAATTCACTTTTCCTCGAGTTAAGATATCAAAGAAATATTGTTTCTTTTCGTAGCATCATGAGAACTATAACCAAAAATTAATTTTCTTTCTCAGTGATTGTGCTGCTTCTCAGAGGAAGAAAAAGCAAGAAGAGAACCATCCTATTAACAGGGGTTAGCGATGCAGGCAAGACCGCCCTCTTCACAAAGGTTTGTCTTTTTAAAAAGTATCTGGTTGCTTTTCATAATCACGGTCCGCTTCTCACCCGATTCGACTGCGAAAGTCACTTTAGCGATGGTCGTGGCGGATAAATCACTTCATACTTGTCGATGCAGTGGCTGTAGAAGATGACACTTGGACAAATGTATGCAATATTAACCTTTGACCCTTGTATTAAAATCTCTGACAGTTGAAGAAAATAGTGAAAAATCAGTCAGATACGTCATTGAGGTTTATTTCTGCGGCTAATACTACGTATGGCGATACAGATGTGGTGATCTCGATAGCATTACAATCTGTACAAGAACGAATATATAGGAAAAGTCTTAATAGGATTTAACTGGTGACAATGTGAGATATTGAAGAGAAAAACATTCCACACTGCTAGTCCATCTCAATGTCTTGCCTCTAACTTCAACTAATCTAGGTAGTTGGATCACAGAAGGGGATCTGTGATGTCAACTGTGATGTCATTTGTGATGTCATTTGTGATGTCACCTGTGATGTCATCTGTGATGTCATCTGGGCAAATGTTCTTCATAAGCTTTACTTAGGCTGCTATAATCATCTTGTTGATTTATCCTTGAAACCTGATTTTAGATTTGGAAATGTTTGCTTAGCTGTGAAATCTCTGTATACCTAGAATAAATGGATTTTGTTGTTTGTAGAAATATGCTTTTTCCTCTGTGGATTAATTATCGACATATTGTACAGATATGGAGACATTTTCAGTTTAACCAGCCCTGATAATGACATCCATTCGGGCTGTTGCTAGATGCATTTTCAAACTATCACAAAATTTGCAAAACTTCAGATCTTCTTGATAGAAATGCTATGAGGATGTGGGCTTTTCCTGAAGATTTTGACCAACTTCAGCCACCAGAAGTCGTTTGAAGTTTACATCCAAATGAACCATAAACACTGTTCATGAGACCATTATATGTGATCCAATTATTTGTGGATAAATTATTTGACATATTTATACAGAAAACGACGACATTTTCAGTTAAACCAGCCCTGATAATGACATCCATTGGGGCTGTTGCCAGATGCATTTTCAGAGTATCACAAAATTTGCGAAATTCAGATCTTCGTGATATCGAAGTACAGTATGCAAATAGCGATTGATCCTTGCCTAATGATCTCATGTCCACAACATATTAAAACGCTGAAGATGTTAACTGTAACTCAAAGGTAATATTATTTACAAATAGACTATGCAAAGCGGGATCTGACTGTCACTGATTAGAATTCCGTTCTCGCCATAAATTGATTTCCTCTTTTCCATGGTCCTCTGGTTCTGGCTGCAATTGTTTAATACACACCGACCGGGGCCTTTAATTTACAACGGGTTGCATTCTCAAGTAACAGATGGCTTCTGTTCTACCAAATTGTCCTTTTCTGTCCCAAAAGCAAAAGTGTCCTCTAGTTCATGCCTGGCCAGTTGAAGACAATACCAACTTCATCCCCCTTTTGTTATATATGCAAATTGGGTAATATGTTAGAATCCTCTGTCACAGTAAGATGTGGTGTGAAGAGTGGGGATTTTTGTTTTATGCATCTTTCGCCATTGATACAACATTCAGATCTATTTCCGTTCAAAGCAATTTTCGGGTGGAGGATAAAAATAAAAGTAAGCTGCAAATGCCGCCAGCAGCTTTACTAAAAACATTCTGCGGTAGAAAAATAAGACAAGATTAGGGTATTTTTACAATCAATAAGAGGGCCCGCCTCTTTCAATACCTCTACAATTGCCAGCTTTTTGGACGGGGTCCGTGGGTGTTGGAGTCAGTCGGCCTCCATCCCCGTAAGGTGGACTGAAGGGGGAATTCTATTTGGTACCCTTGTGAGATCATCTCCAACACCCACTTGTCCCGCCCATAGTTTCCCATTGCTGAGTGAAGTATGTCAATCTCCCCCCCCCACCTGCGGAATTGCCGAGGTGAGGTGGGCACCCCTAGGGCCGGGCGGCGAACGGCGGTCTAGCGGAGGAGCGGTCGCTGTCCCGCCGAGTCGTGGTTAGTCCTCTGCCTGTGCCTCATGGACGGAGTGGTCAACTGGTTGTTCCTCGTCCCCTGCCCCACGGGGCCCCTCTTGCGGGTGTTCTGAGAGAAGTTCCTCTACCTCTTCTGGCCAGTCTGGTCTCTCTTGGACGGTAGGGTCTTGTTCTAAATCTATCTGATGATCCGAATTCTGATTTAGCTAGGGTTTCTCTGCGGGACACTTCTTCCTGTAATTTCTGTTGGAAGTATCCCGCAAACAGGCAAAAATCTCCAAGGGATGGTAAGGCCAACATCCTCGCCTTGGCTTCCACTGATGGCCAGCGGATGGAGGATATGACATCCCTCCTGGCCTACACTGATCGTGTGGCGACTCGATTGAACGCCAGCTTCACAAGCTTACCCAGGAGTAGTAATAGTTGTCCAACTTCATTTCTGGAGACGTGGTTGTCGTCTTGAGGGAGCTGTTGGTGGTGCCTCATAAGTACTTCCGCGGCAAACATGAGGACAGAGGTAAACTTCATACCTGAAAGTGCTGCTATGTCCACTTCGACCAGTAGCTCCTATAATTTTCTCTGATTAGGGTTTCTGAAAATTTGTGACGATGAGGACCCCTGTTCCGATCTCAGTTTTTCTTTAGCCTCCTGTGGGATGGATGGACACTTAAACAGAGCTTTGCCAGCGTCGTCTGGTACTCTGATGGATCGATCTGCCTTTGCTGGTATAGCAGTCCATCTCTTTTTGTCTGGGATCGCCTCGAACCTATCTAAGAAGGCGAGGTGTCGACTGGCATGGTGGTTCTTGGTCGGCTCGCAACCTCCCCTGTCGCCGTCAGTTTGGAGACCCGAGTTGGTTTGTGTGGTAGGTCTGGCGACTCTCCAAAGCCCAAGTGTTTTCGGAAGATGTCCGCCACCCGCATTGTCAGTTCTGGAGGCAATGTACCTCCCGCCATGGGGATGTCCTCCTCCTCGAGGCTACATGCAAATTTGTCCTCTAGGGGCTCGAACTCCGGGGGTTCGTTGGTTTCGTCTTCCAATCCCGAGAGGTTTACAGAGGCTCTACAGTCAAGGGTGTCCTCTCCGAGGACGACTTCCTTCGGTTCCGGGGTCGGTGGCGGCACCGGTACCGCACTGGTCGTGGTTGCTACCCGCCGGCTCCCAACTTCTGCCTCCGCTCCGGCTCTCTGTTGCTCTCTTTCCAAGAGCGGTTTCAGGAGGCCTGTTAATTGGGCCAGCCACGCTGGTTCTTCCTCGTGGCGTTGTTTCTGGGGCCGGTACCTCTTTGCCCTTCTGTAACCATCGTGGGAGGAGTCAGATGATTGGTCTGAGGCTGGTGACCATCTCCTCCTAGTGCCTTGCCTGGGAGATCGGGACCGTGATTTACTTTACGTCTGGCTGGTCTGCGGGCCGTCTCTCTTCCTCTGCTTTCCCGGTCTAGGATCCCAGCAGGGGATGGTATTTGGTTCTCGCTCTCTGTCCCCGCTACAGGACCCGCTCTGATGTGCCAGCGACCCTCCGGCCGCAAGTTCCCTGTTGTGTGTCCCGGATGGAACCCGGACTGCCTCTCCGTGGGAATGCTCCTTTGCGACCCGGCTTGGGAAGCTCTCTCCAGGCCGGCCATGCTGGACTTCCAAGGCAATTTTTTCTTGGCCGAAGCCTTGCCCCTTTCCTTGCCTTTTCCCTTGGCCAAGATCAGACCGGACGTCACCGGGAGGCACTTTTTCTCTTTCTTCTTCTCTCTCTCTATTTCTCTTTCCTCAATCTCTTCCTCGGCCTTCTCTGGGCCCCTCTCCTCCACCTCTCCTTCCTCTTCCTATCCTATCTGTACTAGATCTCCCTCTACTAGTGAGCAACTGGGGTTGGGGAGCAAGTCTAACTTGTCCTGAAGTTTCATTCTCTGTCCTGCTAGCCAGGCATCGATCTCTCGCCATTGACTGGGGGTGAACTGGATACACACCAGACATGGGTCCCTTCTGGTGCAAGTACGGCACTTAGGACAAAGGTCATGTTCGTCCCAAGCCCTCCCTGGCCGGAACATGGAGTAATTTACACACTTCAGTTGACTCCGAGACATGACTGATAACCCCCAAGTTAAGGAAAACAACTTCTTAACAAATAATAACAATAGATGGGAGAACAGAGGAGGGGAAATAAGCTAACAAAGGAAGAGATATATAACAGTACCTTAACAACGTGCCTCGGCTAGAGACCCGCGGCTTACAAGGTATACAAAAATTAGGCCTAAAAGCCACCCCACACATGGTGAGGAAAAACCAGGGACGAAACCTGGAGACGTAATTCAAAGAAACATGAGAGGTAATAAGGGAACAATATAAACAAGGGAAAAAAGAACTGTCACATATAGCGTTACAGCCATTAAAACCCCTCCAATAATGAGAAAAGGATACTTATCGCCTGCAAACTATTTCAGACTTTTCCAAAAACAGTGGATGGGAAAAACTCCGATCCTGAAATCCAAAAGTGGACGAAATCCGATGGAAAAATCTGCTCGTAAATAACGATCTAGACACTTTGGATGGTAGAATGAGAAGGAAGGGTGGTGACTGGAGGAGCCGGTCGTAGAGGGTGCACAGTTTTAAAAAGGTTACCTCCCCACACTGTCTCATTGCTTTCATAATTCCAGCACTTCTTGGTTTATGCTTAGTTGTTTAATTCCCCCAATGTATGGTCTCCACCCGTGTCGTTAATCCCCAATGTATGGTCTCCACCCGTGTCGTTAATCCCCAATGTATGGTCTCCACCGGTGTTGTTTAATCCCCAATGTATGGTCTCCACCCGTGTTGTTTAATCCCCAATGTATGGTCTCCACCTGTGTTGTTTAATCCCCTGCTGCTTTCAGGGTTTCGCAAACTCTTTATTTATTCATATTGTATCTTTACAGCTCATCTTTGGCAAAGAAGCAGTGACCTACACATCTATTAAGGAAAACTCTGGTCTCTACTTTGTGAAAGCTAAGGGAAAGGATGTACCTTTAGTGGATATCCCCGGTAACGAGAGGCAAAGACTCCAGCTATGGGAAAAATTCAAAGAAGAAACAAGGTGGGCTTTTATTTTAATGATGCTCATTCATTTGTTTATTCATTAATTATATTTATATATTTGAGAGAGAGAATTTTTTTTTTTAAGCAAACTGCTTTATCTATTGCAAAAGGCCTGTGTAGGTAAATTTTTAAATAAGAGGGACCTGACGTTTCGATCCTAACAGGATCTTCTTCAGGGTCTCAAGTTCAGTTAAGATCCTCCTACTAGGCTCGAAAAGTCAGGCCCTCTTAACTATCTATATATTTTATAGTTAGCAAGAGGCAAATTGTTTGTTTGATTAGCTTTTCCAATGGTCAAGATTAAGAATCTGTGGAGTCTCATCTTCTCTCCACTTTTTCCGTTCTGCTGTTCTTTTACTTTTCGTTGATTGATTAATGATTATTGAGGTTCCTTTTCTTATTTGTTTTTTTTGGGGAGTGGGGGGTGGTGGGGGCGGATGTTAAAGATCATCTTAACTGACCAGTAAACAAAGAAACAAACTATTTTTTGGCTGGAGCAGGATTCAAGAAATGATCTCTGATTTATTAGCCCTACACATTACTGTCCACTCTACCAACTGAGCTATCCGGTTCTTGGTTGTTTGCAAACCCTGTGTTTTATGGAACGCCAAAACCGACAAAAATTCAGAAAAAAATTGTGTAAAAACCTTAGTTATTACCTGAATACAAAGTTATCGCCACATAATGACCAAGAACAATTTAAGTCCTTATGTGGCAATATTAGCACCTCCACATAATGACCAAGAACATTTGATTTATCATGCGATCCTGACACTGCCACATAATAACTGCCAATACCGACAATATTCACAAGTCCTTATGTGGGGATTGGCATATCGCCACTTAAGGACTAACGATCTGCCTCAGTCCTCATGTGGATACTTGAATCGCCACATAAGAACTAACAAACTGTGTTAGTCCTTATGTGGATACTTGAATCGCCACATACAGTACCGTCTCGTCCATTTTCACACGAGACGCGAACGAGTTTTCCCAAAACGGATGAAGTAGACGAGTTGGAAATATAGCTAAAATATGGAACGGTCTAACATGACCGCAAAGGGGACAATGTGAAAACAATAGGCATGAGTCCCATTGGGATCCGATTACAGCCATATTTAATTCGCTCCTCGCTTACCTGTCTCCTCACAACCTTAGCACCTTGTTCTACTGTGCCTATAAAGTCCTTGTAAAATAATAACACTGTCCCCGGTCACTGCCCTTCCTTCTCATTCTACCATTAAAAGTGTCATAACACGGATTTCTTGTGGAAAAATTTCCCTTGGATTTCGTCTTGGGTTATATTTGCGATCGTTGGAAGTTTTCTTTCCTTGGATTCTTAGGAGTATTAGCAGTCTTTTCCAGCCCGATAAGTATCCTTTTTGTTGAAAGGGAGGGTTTTGGGGACTGTTTTTCTTAGTGCGTTTCCGCCCTTAGGTTTTTTTTGCGGGGGTAGCAGTTCCGCGAACTGCCTAGGTTTTCCCGCCATATTCCTTCCCCACGCTATAGGCGTGTTGTTGTATTTTCATGTTCATAGCATGTTTACATTGTATTTCTATTCGCCATATATATCGCTCTCTCATATTCTTTTTCAGCTTTTGTGTTGATTTTTGTTAGGCCACTTTCGTAGCGTATTTCGTATTTTGCCGTTGCTAGGTTACGCTACGTACCTCTACTCACTGTTAGCTTATTCCCTCCCCCCCCCTGTTATCTCCCGTTCTCTTGTTAGTTTGCTTTGTTTCGTAAGCTTTAAGAGTTAGTCTCCTTAATTCGAGGGTTTCAGTATGTCTTGTAACCAGCTGAAGTGTATCAACTGCTCGATGTTTGAGCCAGGCAGAGCCTGGGACGAGCACGATCTGTGTCCCAAATGCAGAGCCTGCACTAGACGGGACCCATGCCTGGTCTGTATAAAGTTTTCGCCAACCCAGTGGCAGGAGATAGACCAGTGGCTTACGAGTCTAAGAAGCAAGCTTCAGGGCAAGCTGGATTTGATTCCAAATGCCATCGGTGCCCCAGAAGAGGATAGGAGAGACGGGAGAGAGAGAGGAGGAGGGAGAAGTAGTGAGAGAGGTGGAGGAAAGTGGCCAGGAGAGGGCCAAAGGAGAGAAGGAGAGAGAGAGAGGTGAGAGAGAGGAGAGAGAGAGAGAGAGACAGAGTACCCCTAACAGACCCGGCAACGTCCGGTTTGATTAAGGCCAAAGGGAAGGGCAGGAGCAAGGGCAAGGCTCCTGCCAAGAAAAGACCTCTCAAGAAGAGGCACGGCTCGGCCGGGCTAGAGGCTACGTCTTAGTCCGGGTCGCAGCAAGAGAGACCCACAGAGTGCGGGCTGCAGGACACGGAGAGCTCGGGTCCAAGAGAGATTACAACCGAGGGGTCGCTGAGACGGAGCCGGTCCCATAGCAGGGAGCCGGAGAGGGAGCCGGAGAGGGAGCCGGAAAGGCGGGTCCCTACTGAGACCCCGACCCGGGAAAGCAGGGGGAGAGAGACCTCCTGCAGACCCAGACGGGATAGATCCGGATCGCACTCAAAATCCCCGAGATGGAGGGAAAGGAAAAGATACTCCCCAGCCTCCGACGAATCCTCGGAGTCGTCCCACGACGGATATAGAAGAGCAAAGAGGAGGCGTCGGTCCCCGAGACGGCGACAGGAAGAGGAGCCAGCATGGCTGGCTCAACTTACTGGCCTGCTACGCCCCTTGTTAGAGCAGAGAACGGCAACAGACAAGTTACCAGGCTCCACCAGCTCAGGCCCTACCATGGCTCCACAGCCGGCCTCGGAACCAGGGGAGGATACCCTGGATTGCAGAGCGTCAGTAAACCTATCCGGTCTGGAGGACGAGGGGGATCCGAGGGATCCCATGGACCCTCTGAACTATGACCCGATGGAAGACAGCTTCGGTCCGAGTTACGAACCGGAGGAGGCTCCCATGATGGGAGGAGCTCTGCCTCCGGAGCTAATGGCACGGGCGGCCGAAATTTTCAGACGGCACCTGGGATTTAAGGAGCCTGAGACCCAGCCACAAAAGACAGGTTGGGTTTCTAAACTAACGGCAACCGGCGAGGCCTCATCCAAGCCTAGGACCACCATGCCCGTTGACGCCACCTGCTACGACAGGTTCGAGAACATTGTCGACAAGAGAAGGTGGACTGCCTTCCCAGCCAAGGCTGACAAGGCAGTCAGGGTGCCAGACGAGGCCTTGAGGGCGTTGTTTAAATGCCCTACCATCCCCCAGGAGGCCAAGGAAAGACTGAAGTCCGAACAAGGGGCATCATCCTCCCACACTTTTAGGACCCCGGCCCAGAGGAAGTTGGAGGAACTCCTGGTCAACTTTGATACAGCGGCCCGGTCCGGAATGAAGTTTGCCTCAGTCTTGATGTTGTCGGCCGAGGTACTTATGCGGCACCACCAGCAACTCCCTGAGGACGATAGCCAGGTGTCCAGAAACGAAGCGGGCCAGCTCCTTCTACTGCTTGGACCCCTGCTCCGGCTCGGTCCGGATCAGTTTGCGAGAGTCGCTACCCGATCCGTCAAAGCCCGCAGGGAGAACATAGTCTCTGCCATACACTGGCCATCAACAGAGGCAAAGACCAGAATGCTGGCCCTTCCATCCCTCGAGGAAGACCTCTTCGCAGGCAGCTTTCAGAAGAAACTACAGGAGGAGGTAGCCCGGAGAGAGACCCTGGCGAAGTCGGAGTTTAGACCCTAGGCCACACAAAGACCGAGACCCTTCCGACCGAGGGAGAATAGACCGACAAGAGGAATGAGAGCAGCACCCGCCAGACCACCGAGCAGAGGAGCTCTCAGAGGCAGAAGCGGGGGGACGGCATATCGCCCGACCCGTTCCTGGGCGCCTAGAGGAACAGGCAGAGGCACAGCAGCTTCCAGCCCTAGGGGTGCCCACCTCAGCGCGGCAATTCCGCAGGTGGGAGGCAGACTTACAAACTTCACCCAGCAATGGGAATTTATTGGCGGGGACAAGTGGGTGTTGGACACAGTCAAACACGGCTATCAGATAGAATTCTCCTCCAGCCCACCTCTCGGGGGCGGAGGAAGGCAGACACCCACACCCACAGACCCCGTCAAACGCCTAACTCTAGAGGGGGAAATTTTGGCCCTGCTGGCCAAGCAGGCAATTGTAGAGGTGCCGGGAGGGACGGGACCACTCTTCCGGTCCTCTTTCTTTCTGACAAAAAAACGGGACGGTACCTGGCGTCCCATCCTAAACCTAAAGCCCCTCAACTGAAAATATATCAGGCCAAAACACTTCCGCATGGAAACCTTAAATCTAATTTTACCCCTGCTCAGAAAGGGCATGTGGGCGGCGACTGTAGACTTACAGGACGCTTACCTGCACATCATGGTCCACAAAGATCATCGACGGTTCCTGACGTTCCGGTAAGCAGAGCGGGACTACCAGTTCAGGGCACTACCATTCGGCCTGTCCACGGCTCCGAGAGCCTTCACGAGCGTCGCGGGAGCGGTAGTCACCTACCTCAGAAGGAGAAGGGTCTCCCTATACGTTTACCTCGACGACTGGCTAGTGGTAGGGAGCTCCCAGTCCGAAACCGCTGACAACGTCCACAAAACGCTCCATACCCTTCAAGAGCTGGGCTGGATCCTCAGAAGAGAGAATCACGGCGGTCAGGACGACCACGCAACAAATTATTTCACAGCAGGAGTCACCAACACTGACGTGGCTCCAAGCCCTGGGACTCATGGCCAGCCTGGTCGATGTCGTCCGATTGTGCAGGTTGCACATGCGACCCTTACAACTGCATCTTCAGAAGTCCGCAGACCCCACAGATCCGGACAAGACAACACCGATATACAGATCCGAGGAGACCACCCAACACCTCCGATGGTGGCTCCACTCGGACAATTGGAGTCAAGGGATACCCTTCTCACCGGAGCTACCAATGACGTCAGTAACAACAGGCGCCTCACTTACCAGATAGGAGGGGGGCGGGGGGCTCATTGGAGCAACCACACGGCTTTTGGAACGTGGTCCTCAACAGAGAAATCACTCCACATCAATATTCTGGAGATGATGGCAGTCAAAAGAGCCCTGGATACCTTCAACGAGAACGATAACCACGACATTTACGGACAACACCACAGTGGTGTCTAACATCAACCGACAGGAGGGCACCCACTCAGAGAAGTTATGCTGGTTAGCATGGAAGGTGCTAACTAGGCTGAGGACTCCGGTACGATCCTACGAGCTTCCCACATTGCGGGCAAACTCAACGTGATGGCAGACACCTTGTCCAGGGGACATATAGATCCCAACGAATGGCCACTGGAACAGGAAACTTGCGACAGAATCTTCGCAATCTTCGGCAAGCCAATGATAGATCTGTTTGCAACACACACGAACAGCAAAACTCCAGACCTTCTGTTCCAGATGGTTCCATCCCCAGGCCTACCACACGGACGCGATGTCCCTCCCATGGGACCACATGGAGGCCCACCGCTATGCATGATCTGGCAGGTTCTCAGGAAGATGGAACTCCAAGGGCAGGTTTATTCTAATAGCCCCGTTCTGGTCCCAGTAGCATTGTACTCTCAGGCAAGATGGAGAACCTAAGACACTGAACATGTGTTGCATATCTGATCATCTCAAACATGACAATGTAACTGTTCACACATTTCAACAAGTCGTTTGCAGGCATGTCAAGGAAAAGCTGCCAATGATACAGCACATCATATACTTCAGTGATGGTGCAGCTAGTCAATACAAGAACTACTGTATAAAAATTTTGTGAACCTCTACTTCCGCAAACAGGATTTTGGTACAGTACCGCTCACGTATAACTGGACATGTGTACGCGCACAGAATCGTATAAAAACGTATAAACAAGTACACTCGCGTATAAACTCGTTGACAAACAAATTGCCGCGTAGACGCCGCGTAGACACCCCGTATAATCCCTCTACGAGTTTATACGCAGGAAATGCTATTGTGCTCAATGAATAGGGATGAAAGTCGCCGAAAAAATTAGTGAGATGTTTGAAACAGCCGTTCCTTACATCGTAGTTTAAGTTGTGATATTCACCTAGCAGTAAAAGGGACGCAGGTAAAGTGTTTGCCGGCATAGAGCTTAACTGGTTTTCGTTAATTGGGTTTCTATTCAGTGTTTCTTTTCCCGACTTTTTTTTCAGTCATTTTAAGTATCCAAATACTATGCAAAGAGATTGAGTTCACCGAAACACCCCTTTTCCTTACCACCTGAAGAAAACCGTCTTTTATAAATTATACTACCTTACAGTACTTTACATTCGATACAAAAGTTACTTCTACAACTTCTTCCCAAAATATGTGTTGCGCAATATGTCGCAATCTTTTTAAGTTTTAACCGCGC
>KN885948.1:10797-29195 GCA_000934455.1 Apostichopus parvimensis | reverse complement strand
GGAGCGCACGTAGCGAACATGGAGAAACATGAAAATACACATCAATATATGAGTTCAAGGTTACTCCCGCCCTAAACATGAATAACAACAACGTAATCGAACCGCCTATCCCGCCTAGTATGGGATAGGGGTTCGTGGCTACAAACTACGCTACAAAAGTGAAACCAACACTAAAAAGAGTAAAAAGTAACGAAAGTACGTGAAACAAGCAAAACATCTTAAGAGAAGTATAAGAGCTCAAAAACATGTACACAAGAAAACAAATGCCTATCCGCGTAAACAAGGCGGGAAAGGCAAACGAACGAAGTAGTTTCGCAGAACTACTACCTGAGAAAACAACGTTACGCTAACAAAAAACAAACGCATGGGCGAGAGTGCACACTAAAAAACAGCCCCCAAAACTCCCTTCCCTACAAGAAAAGGATACTTATCAGGCTGGAAAAGATTGTTGGAAGTCTAGAACTCCTATAAGGAACTTCTAGCGTAATAATCCAAGGTATCCAGGCGAATTTCGACGAAAATTATAAAAACGTGTAAGACACTTTTGAATGGTAGAATAAGAAGGAGGTCACTGGGGGTCAGTGAGGGTGCACAGTGTTAAAAGATTACCAGGGCATACTAGACACGGTAGAATGCGGTGCTAAGGTTGTGGGGAGACAGGTAAGCGGGTCACTCGTAAATATATAAACCAGTAAGTTTTATAATTTCCGCAAACAGGATTTTGGTACCACTGCTGAATGGCACTTTTTTGCAACTTCGCATGGGAAGAATGTATGTGATGGTATTGGAGGAACAACAAAACGACCAGCAAGTCGAGCAAGTTTACAAAGAACACTTGAGAATCAGATCACTACAGCATCAGAACTGTATCACTTTTGCAAATCTGAGATTCAAGGCATCAACTATTTCTTCATAAGTGTGGAAGAAGTTCTTGCACATTCTCAAGAGCTACAGTAGAAGCAAGGTATGCAACAGCCAAGAAAATACTTGGAACATGTGATAACCACCAAAGAAGGAATGATGTTTGTCAGTAGAATTTCTGGGGACACTGATTCAGGTTTTTGGGGAAACATCACATCAAATATATTAGCTGAGCAAAAGGAAGCTGTAATGCCACAATAAATTCATGATTTGAGGCTTGGACAATTTGTGTCTTAGGTCTATGATGGCCACTGGTGGGTTAGAATCATTTTAGACTAATCTGATTCATTTAATGACATCAAGGTTAAATTCATGCACAATTCAGAACAGAAAGGGTCTTTGAATGGACCAATTGTGGACAAAGTGGACGACTTTTGGACGAGTTTGGTAAATTAGGACACGGACGAGTGTCAAAATGGACGAGACAGTACTGTAAGGACTAAAGAACTGCGTCAGTCCTTATGTGGATACTCAGATCGTCACATAAGGACGAACGAACTGCATTAGTTCTTATGTGGATACTCTCATATTGCCACATAAGGACTAACGAACTAGTCCTTATGTGGATACTCGAATTGCCACATAAGGACTATCGACCTGTGTTAGTCCTGATGTGGATATTCGCAAATCTCTGTGGTGATATATATGCGAATCCCCACTTAAGGACTTGTGAATATTGTTGGTATTGGCGGTCATTATGTGGCAGTGTTAGGATCGAATGATAAATAAAATGTTCTTTGTCATTATGTGGAGGTGCTATTAGTGCCACATAAGGACTTAAATTGTTCTTGGTCATGATGTGGCGATAACTTTGTATTCACATAATGATTTTATTTTACATATTTTTTTTTCTGAATTTTTGTCGGTTTTGGCGTTCCATAAAACACAGGGTTTGCAAACAACCAAGAACCGGATAGCTCAGTTGGTAGAGTGGACAGTAATGTGTAGGGTTAATAAATCAGAGATCATTTTTGTCGGTTTTGGCATTCCATAGTGTTTTAGCCATTCCCTTTCTTGGGGCCTTCAGTAAAGAAGCCGCAGTATATTGTGTACTATGTTACCAGGGTATTTAATACAGCTCAGTTTTATTGGACTGAAACTCAGAAAGAAGCAGGGAAGTTATTTTGGTGGATTATATTGATCATTGGATTAGAGAGACCAGATTTTACCTTCATTCTACTTAATCCTCAATAGGTAATTCTCTTTGCCATCTCAGGAATTTAGGTAGCTTCTCTAAATTCTATAGACTGGAAATTTTAGTTGTTATCTTCCCATCTTGTACACTGTAATGTGGGTTGGGTTAAGAACCTTTCTACAGTACATACATGCACATTTGTTGTACAGTAGGCATTATATGGAACTTCTCTTCTGGCAGAGAAAGGTGGCAGAATGGGTTGTGGGGGAGGGGGGGGTTGTTGGGTAGGGAGGGTTGGTGTTGGTGGGGGGGTTATTGAGTGGATGTAAAAACTAAAGGCATTTTTATTGGTGCTGTATTTATTGGGTTGTATTGTTCCTTTATTTTAAATGTTCATAGTGTCACTGTAACTGTAGCCGTCAAAAATTAGGACCGAGTCTTCTACGGAAGGTTGCTCTTTATTTATTCATCTGCGTTTCTTTGTTTACCTTCGTGAAAACTACAAATACAAATGATAATTATACAAACAACTACAAAGTGCACATTCGATCGAATACATATACAATAAAAAGTGAATATATCATTTATGGTAGTAAGGCTAGCCCATTCAATGATATCTAGTCCCATCTAAACTGTCACTAAGTTCTTACGAAAAAGAATATTTAATATCTCTGAAATTGAGGGATATACATATTACAATTTGACAGGAAGAAGCCTTTAGGTCTGGGGTAAACTTACATCTAAACCATAAAATAAATTAACGTACACTCTTTGGACTCTTTAGAAATTTCGGCTCAGTTGGCTCTGATAAGGTGTGGCAAAGATAAATTGTGTCTTAACAACATGCATGGTCGGCCTATCTGTATAAAGGCTGTGCACCCTCTCTCGAATTATGCCAAGTGAAAGACATCTCGGCCACGTAAACCAAACAATTTAAACTAACCATTGTGCGGTACTGTATTACTGTATGTGAAGAATTCTACATCTGGGAATATTTGCCATGCAGGACAGCACGAGATTGCTGCCGAGCTCACAAATTATGAATACGAACAGGTTTAAATAACAATGAATAGATTTTACGTATAGAAATTGTGAATCAACCGTTACATGGCCCCTCAAAATGACCCTTTCATTTTTAACCACGAATCCTGAATTTTGATTCACATCGCAAATACTAGACTACACGTATCGTAAATTAAGCTAGTGTCACAATTACCCTTTCACATAGCCCAAATATCCACAGATATGAAAACATGAAACGTAACGCTTCAGTTCCTTTCGGCCTTCTTTAAAGAAGAAAGGCCCAAAATAATCTATACCACAATATGTAAAGGGGGTGGATGGATCTACCCTATCCGATGTAAGTCGGCCATTTTCTGTACTTGAGCCTTACCTCTCAGTTTTCTACATGTTACACATCTGTGGATATGGTTAGATACGGCAGAACTGCAACCAATTATCCAGTACCCGTTACTCCTTATCTCGTTCGTGGTAATACCACGTCCCTGGTGCTTGACCCTTTCATGAAAGTAACGAATCAATAAATTGGTTATATGATGTTTACAAGGTAGAACAATTGGGTGCTTAAATGTAATACAGACGTGAGCCCTACCTAAACGTCCCCCTACACGTATAATACCATCCTCGCCGATGAATGGGTCGAGGCGATATAAAAGACTGGACCCTTTCAACACCTTGCCAGTTTCTTGGGTCTTACTAGTTAGGATTTTGATTTCACTTACAAAATATCTCATTTGAACTGCCCTGACAATTTCTAATTCAGCCTGAAGAAAATCGTCTGCTGTTAGTTGCTTATGGAGGGGAGCAGACTGACATTTTGAGTCATTTCGTAATCTCAACCGAGACTTCAATTTCAAACAGAGTGCAACTGCTTGTTTTGCTCTATACCAATTAGAAATATGATTCAGACGCTCGGGTTCAAAGAAGCTGGGGCAGTTATCAGTACGTGTAATTAAAACCTGAGCATTTGCCAATTCTTGGTGATTGCTAATTGTTTCTGGCAAGCGCCGTGGCGCATTGGGTATATCCCTCTCCCAGAGAAAGGAGGGCCCTGTAAACCAATTGGATTCACTTGTCAATTGAACGGCATTGAGCCCTCTAGAGGCAACATCTGCGGGGTTATCAGTGGTACTAACGTACCTCCACTGTTCTGGGCTGGAATGATCCCGTATTTCTTGTACCCGATTTGCAACAAACACCTTAAACCTCCTTGCGTCATTTTGGATGTACCCCAATACAACTTGACTATCCGTCCAGAAATACTCTGAAATATCTTCAAATTCGAGTTCTCGAACCAAGTGAGAACTAATCTTAACGGACAACAAAGCAGCTGTTAATTCTAAACGGGGCATAGTAATGGGTTTGAGTGGCACGACTCTAGACTTTCCCATAACTAATGAACAGTGAACCCTGCCCTCGAAATCTTTCAATCGTAGATATGAACACTGCCCATATCCTGTTGTACTTGCATCGGAAAAATGATGCAATTCGACCGATTGGACGACAAAATTGGGTGGTTTGAAACATCTTTTGATCTCAAGATTTTCCAATTGGTACAAGCTGTCTCTCCACCTTTCCCAGCGAGGTCTTAGGGCACTGGGGAGGGGAGAATCCCAGTCTAAATGCTCACTGCACATCTCCTGAAGTATTTGTTTCCCTACTAACACAACGGGAGCTAAAAACCCTAATGGGTCGTAAACCGAGCTTACAATGGAAAGAATACCTCTCCTAGTGAGTGGTTTATCTGGTAAGGTAATTCGAAACTGGAACGTGTCTGATTCCACGCACCAGTACACACCCAAAGCTCTCTCTATATTGCTATTGTTGTACATCACATTAAGGTCCTTAACACCCTTAGAGTGTTCTTCAGGGGGAAGGGTACCCATAACCTTCGTGGAATTTGAAGTGAACTTGCGCAGTTTCAGACCAACACATTGACACAGTAATTTTGACCTATTAATCAAATGGGCTGCCTCATCTTCAGTGGGAACGGACTTAAGTCCGTCATCGAAGTAGAAATTATGACGGATGAAGTCACCAACATCAGACCCATATTCCTTCTCATGTTCAATAGCACTTTGTTTCAACCCGAAATTAGCACAGCCTGGAGAGGATGTTGCACCAAATAGGTGAACCCTCATTCTATACTCGACTGGATCTGACTGGAGATCCCCATTCTCCCACCACAGGAATCTTAGGAAGTCTCTGTGCTCCGGGTTTACACTGAACTGGTGAAACATGGCTTTAATATCACACATGAAAGCGACTGGTTCATGTCTGAAACGACACAGGACCCCAATAAGAGTATTCGTAAGATTAGGACCCTGGAGCAAATACTGATTAAGGCACTGACCTTTGAACCTTGCACTACAATCAAACACAACTCTGCACAATCAAACACAACTCAAGTTTGTCGGGTTTTTTGGGGTGATACACTCCATGATGTGGAATGTAATTAATTCCACCATTTGTCCCTACAGTTTCCTCCTGGGGAACCCTTTCGGCATACCGTTCACTTAGAAGGTCTTTCATGAAGGCTTCATACTCTGCCCTATACTTTGGATCTAATCTAAAGCGCCGCTCAAGCCGCCGCAAGAAATGAAGCGCTAGGCCTTTGTTGTCAGGAAGTCGAGGGTTTGAGGTTTTAAATGGCAAAGGCATCTCATAATGACCATCAGCAGTCTGATGAATCCCATCTCTTAATTTTGAGAGGAATTTGAAATCGTCCTGAGAATACGCTACCGTATTGAAACTTCTTTCACTAAAATCTGATTCAAGTAATTTCACAATATGGGCGGGGTCGATTTCCTTAATTGAGGACTGAAAACATATTTCAATTTTATTTGGCGCGCAATTCTCAAATGACGTTTGACTTGCATTTTGAAATGTGTAGGAAGGGACGTCATAACTCAGAATGCGATGACTAAAACCGATTGGGTCAGATGATCTATTTTCAACTTGGGTTGGGTCAATAAGTCCAACTATACCCCATCCAATGTCAGTTTTCTGCCCGTATGGGCCATCCTTGATTGGGGGTATTACTTCCCTAGGTAATAAGGCTTTAGGACAATTATATCCAATTAGCAACCCGATTTCGCAGTCCTGTAAAGGTACTAATTCAGAGGAAATTCGATGCAAATGAGGCCACTGTTCAGCCATCTCTGGGGTCGGGATGTGACATTTATTGGCTGGAATAATATTTCTTGAAAAAGTTACAGGTAGCTCGATCTTGTAGGAGCTATTGTAACCACGTATCGCAAGTCCCTCAAACCTGGTAGTGTCACGTATCGCAAGTCCCTCAAACCTGGTAGTGTCAATGGCTTGGTTTTTGGACACCATTGTTGACAGCAATATTTTGGTATGATTTCCAACTACTCCTAATTCATTGGGTATACTATCGAGGACGAATGTAGTATCGGATTGTGTGTCCAGAAGGGCATATGTTAGGATCTCCCTTTGAGGGTCACCACAATGTGACAACCAAACTGGTACTGTAAGGGAACTTTTGCTAATCTCTTTAGTGTTATTCAATTGAGTTACACTAACATTACCATTAAGTGAAATGTTTGCTTGGACCCCTTTATCAACGCTATTGACATTGGGCTTTGGACTTTCCACTATATCGCGATGGAGTGAGGAAGGATGATTTTTCTTACACATTTTGCAATCCATTTTCTTCCGACAATCATGAACTCTATGTCCCCGCTTAAGACATCCATAGCAAAGTCCCTTTTCCCTGACGAAAGCATTTCTTTCTTGCAACGTCATTTCTAGAAAAGTTTTACAGTCATCAATGTGATGCCTTTTTCCACACAGAAAACATTTTAGTTCGTAGAAGTTCCCATTTTGAATTGAATTTTGGGTAACACTCGTTGAAAATGCATTCGCCCCGGACTTACTACGGTCATTCTTGATCATTCCTTGATTACCCCTTAACGCCTGAATTGAAATCACTGGATCGCAACTGATATTTGATTGTAACCATAAAATCCTTAAATTCTCTGAATGGTGGGAACCCTCTACCCTCCCTTCTTCGTTCGGAAACCTTTCTACCCCATCTCGTAATTAACCAATTGGGTAACTTTGAGAGCATTTTACGATTTTCTCTTACATCATTGAGGACGTTTAAACTATTGGTTATGCGCATGGCACTTTCGCATTGTCTCAGAAAGTCTGAAAACTTTCTAAGGGCTTCACCATCGCGGGGAGGAATTTTGGCCAAGTATCTAACTTATCCCTAAAGGCATTGGCTATCACGAACGGATCTCCATAACGTTGATCCAGTAGTTGTTTTGCTTCCCCATAGGCCTGGTCAGTACATAAAAGGAAGTACCCTTCTACAGCTTCCCTAGCTAGACCACCCAGGTACAGTATCTTTTCAGGTAATGCATTCTTTCTACATGGGAGATGGATCTATGATCAATAAGGCTTTCAAAGGAACTCCTCCACCCCAGATACTTTAAGGGATCCCCACAAAATATACCAGGTTCAGGAGGGGGAAGGCGATTCAATGAAGTCTGTTCGGCAAATGCTCTAGCCAAACTCCTCATTTCAGTTTCGGGGTTTTCTCGATTCTTCCTGTTCCCGATTTACCGTTCTGTGACGATTTGTTTCGAAACTACTGTAGGCAAACCAAGGGGGTAACACCATGTATTTTGAGTGTTTGCATTTAGATTCGGGGGATTAGGCCTAGGGGCTGGTTGTGTTGACATGTGATTGAATATTTCTGAGCCCATGGTGGTCGTAGGAGGACAAGGTATACCCATTAGGGGTTTAAATTCAACAATAGGGTCCTTTGAGCAGGATACTACTGGTTTACGACTGGTTTCTGCTATAGGATTATATGATGAGTGAGATACTAAGTAATCTTGAACATACTGCCTTTTATTCTCACTCTGGTCAGGGATATCCTCTAATGAAACCTTTGACTCTTGTTCAACCTTTGCAATCGCATCCAATTTAGCTTGAGCCATATCAACTTCTTTCATTGTTTGTATTTTTTTCAATGCAGCATTTTGCTTCTCCTCTTGTTTGATGTATTTAAGTTTTGCTTGCAAGGCGGCTCTATGACCTTTGAGATCTGCCTTTTTAGAAGCGGTGGACCTTTGAGAAGAGCGCAACTGCGAAATGACCGGGAAGATTTGTGACTACTAGACCTATATGACTTTCGATCTTCGATATTTACTTCGCTCCTCGCTTACCTCTCTCTCCACAACCTTAGCACACTCATTCTACCGCGCCTAGAATGTCCTGGTAACCTTTTAACACTGTGCACCCTCTGTGACCCGGCTTCACGGGTCACTGCCCTTCCTTCTCATTCTACCAACTTTAATAAGTGTAGCAACGCATTTGAGTAGATGGTAATTTTCTGTCTCAACGCTTTCAAATTTAGAGTAATCATTAGGCTTCTCTGCTATGGTTAGGATTTGATTATAGTCTTCACTAGCGGCTGCAACATCGTTCATTATTTGTTCTAGTGAATTGCGCTCTTGTTTCAGGACAGAAACTTCCCTAGGATCTGTCATTAAGCTTTCAATTTTGATTGTGCTACGCCGCCATTTTGAAACCTTATCCCTCCCACCTTGCCTCTCATCAATTTCATATACAAGACCCTTTTCAGAGTATTGTCTTTCACGAGAACTAGAGCGCAAAGCAGTTTCATTTGTCGAACCCTCTAGAGTTCCGGGTATGCCTTGAGCTAGGGGAGGCTGTAAACTGCTCTGGTCAACTAGGGGAGGGGGTTGCGACTAGTTGTGTTTCACTGTGAGTACTCATGGTGCCAATAGAATAAAATAGGATAACAATGTAATTTAATAATGCAATTATAGGTAATCTTAACAACATTTCAGAGTGGCCATACGAGGTTACAAGGATGGTCTGTCAAACGGCTGGAAGGGACTCACTGGTGTAAAAACGATTATATACTCTCACCGATATCGTCCAGTTGATACCACCAGAGGGCTGGGGTTGTTCTTCAATCCGTGATGGATTGTCTCAGGAATCTGGTTTACTCCGGCGACGCTGGCGAAGTCGAGACCGTCGCTTTCCGATCGTCAAAGGGAGTGGCTGAGAGTCCATCTTGTAGTCTTCGACTCTCTTGGAATATTAAGAGTTTTCACTGTAACTGTAGCCGTCAAAAAGAAATTGGGACCGAGTCTTCTACGGAAGGTTGCTCTTTATTTATTCATCTGCGTTTCTTTGTTTACCTTCGTGAAAACTCTTTGGACTCTTAACGAATTTAGGCTCAGTTAAACACTCTGATAAGGTGTGGCAGAGATAAGTTGTGCCTTAATAACATGCATGGTCTGTCTATCTGTATAAAGGCTGTGCACCCTCCCTCGAATAATGCCGAGTCGGAGACATCTCGGCCACGTAAACCAAACAATTTAAACTAACCATTGTGCGGTACTGTATTATGTGAAGAATTCTACATCTGGGAATATTTGCCATGCAGGACAGCACGAGATTGCTGCCGAGCTCACAAATTATGAATACGAACAGGTTTAAATAACAATGAATAGATTTTACGTATAGAAATTGTGAATCAACCGTTACAGTCACTACAATGTGTTTGAAGCAAGACCTGTGACACACTTTGGTACTAGCACTGGCAAATTGTCCCAACTGGGTACCCATATCACATGAGTGACAAATATTGAGTACTTAACATTTAAGTCATGAATATGAAGTATGAATGATGAGTCAAGAAATCATCCTAGTATCACAGTTTGGCAAAAATTGATGGTTATATTAGAAGGAAAATGCATTTTCATGAAGATAGGAAGGTATTTCCTGGGCATCCCTCTCAAACAAGAACATTTACTACAGGTATTGAAGATGTAGCAAAAGATGTAGGGAATCAGTTGTAGGATTATGTCACCCAGTTGGGACAATTTTATCTATACTGTTGTGTCATGTCCCGCTTCAGAGCACTCGTATTGTCAGTACGAACAGTATGAATATCATGTTTCTATCAGATCAAGGTAAGGAACTGTTTGAACTGTCAGTACCAGTGCTTTGAAGCATGTTATGGGAGGACAGTTTAGAAAGGTATTAGCATTAGGAAATTGTCCCAACTGGCTGGAATATGTTCGGAGTAAAATGAATATGTAGTACCAAGATTGATGAATATGCATTAACTTGAGGGATGGATATACTGTATATGCCACAACATGAATGCTTATTATCACAGCTAGGTTTGATTGTTAGGATATGTCCTGTAGAAAGTACATTTCCATGAACAAAAGAACAAGCTTCCTATGCAAATGTATTCTTCACAAACAAGAACATTTCCTATGGATGTGCATTAGAGAGGGTATGGATAATTGGAAGCCACATTCGTCCTGTTGGGGCAACATTTTCTGTACTGTCATGTCCTGCTTCAGTGTACTTACAAGTACTGAGGTATGAGCAGCATGAATAACATGTTTCTATCAGGTGTTAAGGTTGAGGAACTATTCATACTGTCAGTACAAGTGCTTTGGAGCATGATTGGTGAGTACAGTACAGAGTGGTGTTAGCATTAGAAATTGTCCCAACTGGCTGAGCTATAGTACATGCGACAAAATTCCTCTCTTGGAATGAAACCGTAAAAAAGACTGTAAGAAGAGCGACCAAAAAAAAATTTATATTTACTGCAAGGCTTGGTCAATCTAAGATCAGGTGGTAGAGAATTCAGTCAAGATTGTGAATTGGTATGTTTGCCAACAAACATCCGTAGAACACCTAATCTTAATCGTTTTAAGACTGATTTGAAGACGTACCTTTCTTGCTGTTTTTAAACTGTCAATTATACTTCTTAGCCTGGTTTAAGTACGTTTATGTTCCTTTTTACTTATTATTTATTGTACAACGCTTCAAGATTTCTGGGAGGCGCTATATAAGTATTACGTATTATTATTAATATTAAGTTTACTTTGCACATGTAATGAATGGCTTGCTTTGGCCTATATATAAAGGAAAGAATCAGCCCAGATTTGGAATAAGGAGAATTGTTTAGTAAGTACTTTGAACAGTGTTTTATTCTGGGATTTATTTCACGCTAGGAAGGACAAATAGCCTAGATATCTTCCAGCCTTAACTTACACACCGCTGTCGCAAATCAAGCCTAACCATACTCTTCTACTTAGGCAGTATTGTCCTATACTCCAAGTCTGTAGCTAGCTGCACTGTACTAGCGCTTTTAGAACTCGATCCTATGTGCCTGACCTTACCATGGCAACCAACGCCACAGTCCAGCAAATTTTCGAATGATTCGAATGAGAGGACCGGCCAGTGTTGTAGTTTTTGTGTTTATCCACAAGAAGATGCCGCTAAATCCGTGTCATGTGATTTCTGTGCCAGAGTGAACTAGCATACGCTTTGTGCTGGCCTTGACAAACTACTGACCAAAGGAGCGAAAATTAGGTCGGTTTGGCCAACCGTGCCTAGAACTTCCAAACCACCTGCAGGCACAACGAAAGCTTAACGAAGCTTTACAAAGAATCATAATACTACAGGACCATGTAAACGAATTAACTAAAGTGAAACTGATCCGAACATTAAAGACAAACTTCATAATGTTCCAGAAACCAACTGACCCCCAAAGTCTTCAAATCCGCCCTCACCTAAAGTTCTCATTTGCTAGGGGACGAGATGTACGTGATCTTTCAGTAAATGACTTTGATAGCAACGTTAACGTGTTGTCTTTGAAAGTAGCGAAGGTCAGTGACCTTAAGCTGTGTATTGAAGAACGTCTTGTCACTATTAAACAATGTCATTTTACATATAGGAACTAATGTAATTGCGAGTAATACGTCGGTCCCAGAAATCATAAGCAACTACGAAGATCTGATAACTTCTATTCAGATAAAAAATGCATCTCCTACAAAGGTAACAGTGTCGGGTCCCTGTCCAAGATTGGATGCACACTCAGAATCCATCAAGCTTTTCAAACCATAGTCTGAATTGGCAACTAGCTGTAAAGTCAAACTGTAACTACATTGAAACATACCATCCTTTGCATATGGTGATGTCGACAAATCCCTCTTCGATGATGCAGTTCACCTTAGCCATTTAGGCAGTGACAAACTCCAACTGAAATTCACGTCAATCGGACCCGACTGTCTCCGAAACAAGGATCGTCATTATCATCAAATGAAGACCAAACGTCACAGTGGAACACACTGCTGGCCTAGGTACCAAAGTCATCTCCCCAGCCACAATCACCCAAGCCTCCAACATACGACCATTTCTCTCAATCAGCCTGAGTCATACAAACCTTTACCCAGGGACCACTGCGACCATTTGGATTACAGAAGGCAGAATCCACACCAATCAAATTAAAAACAAACTCCCCATTCCTACAGAAGAACTTATCGCAAATAAGAAAGGGGTTGGTTATAACTGTGGAGAAAACAACCATAACTCTGAAAGATGTTGCTTTAATCGACCAATTCAGTGCAGATCATGTGGACGTCATGGACTTAAGGAAAGGTTATGCTTCAACAACAATCCCATACAGATTCTTGGTCAAGATGAGGGTGCCGCTACACACGAACCCTGTCCAGCGATTATTCCCCTGGCGACACCCATAATGAATCGCACAAAGTATTCCATAATAAACATATGAATAGTACACACATTGATTTAAGTAAGAGTTTTAACAATGTTTTCAATAAATTCAGCAATGTTTTGACCACCACAAAAAGCAATAATGTCATTGAAATAGGTTTTATGAATATTCATCATCTTTTACCTAAGGTGGATCAATTACAGGATATTATATATGATGGTACGAAATCATTTCATATATTTGCTTTAAATATTTAAAATATTTTAAATGATACAATCCAGGATTATGAAGTATTCATACCTGGTTACAATGTAATTTGTAATGACAGGACAGATAGAGAAGGAGGAGGGAGGGGTTGCTGTATATTGTAACGCCCCTGTACCCCGGCAGAGCGGTAGCGTGGATAATCTGGCAGCTGGAGGCCACCTGATGTCAGGGCAGGGGAAGGGGGGAGGCGAAGACTTATGCTAGCAGGGCTTGAACCAATACACAAAAAAGAGAGAAGAATATAGTTTAAGAGAACTGGGTCTCAAATCAACAATTTAATAACTTAACTTTAACTTTAAACATACACTTAACAAAAATAAGGCAGTGACTTTCTGCCGTACACAAATATAAAAGCAAACAACGGGCAGAGATTCAATTTAAATAAATAACAAATAAACTACGTACCAGGGCGTGGGCAGCACGGCTCTTAACTGAATCACGAGAGTGAATACCCGACACGGGGCGCCAACGGCAGACTGAACAAATACTGCCTAATGTGGTCCCGCCCCGATTAACTTCTGCAATACCTCCGGGGAGAGCCCTAATTTGACCCTACCTCCGGTGTCTATAACATGCAAAGAAGCCAACCAGGACGGGAAATTATTAGTTATACTATACAAAAGGAATGGCGCCCGTAGTCAGCCTTCACTCCCGGACCCGCTCTCAAAAATAAATCAACCTTGCCTTTAAAATAATACTTTACTGTAATTGCCGTGCTGCTCACCGTTGGTCTCCAGTTCTCTGCCCGAACTTCAACGAAATAAATTAAGTTTCCACAACACAAAATACATAAGAAAAACAACGTCTTAAATTAAACAAGGTAAAGAGAGCAAGTGAAAGTAAAATAGATACACGCTAAACAGAACAACTCGTGTAATAAAAGAGCGAATGCCTGGAATGCTGGTGATGGCAGACGACGGGGAGAGCGAAAGAGACCTGCATAATGAAACAAAAGTAAATGGAATGGTGAGTGAATGGGCAACATATCACGGGGTAAAAGAAGACAAAAATCGGGGAAACATATTCTTAGTAGCCCTGGGCGTGTTCGAAATACGGGGTACACGCATCCCGAACAACCCAGGGCGTAACACCACCCCCATCTCTCTCGAAAGGACTCGCCCTCGATGTCCAAACACACTACCCAGTAATACAATACAAATGACGTGGTAGACCAACTTACACAAATTCTATACTTCACCAAACATATTCGCTCCTTCTCTATATATACATGTGTAGGGGACCCCCGGCCTCCTAGGCCACCTGAGGCCCCGAACTTACAATTCTAGAGTTTGTTACATCTACAATCTATCACCACCACAATTGGTATTCTCCAAGACAGCATTTCCGTTCATCTCCAAAAAAAATCCTTTCCATAACGATCACTGAATCACTTTTCGACCTCCACAGAGGTATGGCTTTCTCAAAAATAACGTTTCAGTTTCAATCACAGTACCTTCCTACAAATTATTCAAATAGAAGCGAGGTGATCAGTCAAGCTAATATCGTTCGTAATCTTGCATCCACGCTGGTGGGCGACTCTTCCGCTTTAACAATTCTGGGGGCTGCTCCCCCTCAGTCTCAACGACATCCTCCAACTCCTCTTCAAGAACTTCCTCATGGCCCATATCAGTTATATGCTTGTCGGGGGCAATTTCTGTTGCAGGCTCTACCATAGCGCGCTCAGGTGTAACCGTCATTTGATTAAGTTCATCGGGAGTCACATATTTCTTTAACCGGTCCACATGAACTACTTTCAGTTTTGTAGAATCGATGTGTCTAATACGATACAAACAGTCTGAGAGTTTGTGTGTGATGACAAACGGTCCATTCCATCTCAACTGTAGTTTGGGGGATCGGCCTTTCTTTTTTTGCGTGTACTGCTACCCATACTTTGTCTTGGACCGAATACGAAGATGCCACCTTGGCGATGCGTGCATCATAATACCGTTTTTGTCGTTTTTGGCCCAGTGTATTGTGGTCGCGTGCAATGCGGAAAGCCTTTTCACACCTCTGGGCGAATGTCATAACATATTCCGAAGTTGTAGAGGCGACCACATTTAAAGTTATACAACCAACGGAGGGAGCCATGATCCGTACGTAACAAAAATTCCCTGCCATAAAGGAGATTGAACAACTTGAAGCAAGTAATAAAGGTACCAACTAGAGGAACTAATTCATCGTGCACATTAATTGATCATATTTAATTATTTTTATGACTAAAGAAAGACGAATTGCCAATACTGAAGTTTCAAAATTAAGTTGAGTGACCGTTTACTATTTATTTCCACTTCACCATAACATAAACAAAGTGAACATATAACATTTGAATACAATACAAATACATTCCATAGGAATAAAAAAATTGATATATGAGTAATGCCAGAAATGTTTTCAGACTTAGTTGTCTACAGAAAGCTGCAGCAAGAATTATTCTCAATGCAACTTTTGATGATAGATCCGAAGACCTCTTTAAAGCTTTACACCGGTCCTCACTCGAAAAACAATTAAAATGTAAAAGATTGACAATGGATGATGAATGGTGTATATATGGTCTTTAAATGGTACCTTGTGGACATGTTCCGTCACACGAATAATATACATAAGGTCTACCACACAAAATAATTTATTCTTAGTGTACGTGGTAATACCCAGTATCATCAAAAAACATTTCATATGTTGCTGCTAAGGAATGGAACGAGTTATCAAAGGAGTGTACTAATGCCAACACCTTAAATACCTTTTAAAACGTTTTATCCAGGACTTCAACTAATTTTCTTATGCTCTTAATTTCATTTCATTGATTGTCCATTTTATGACGTTGTCAATTTTAAATGTATTTTGTCCTTTTCCAATGCCATCTTAATATTCACGTTTGTATTCTTATTGTTCTTAATTTGATCATTTTATTTGTATTCTACTTGTACTTTTGTATTTCAGGGCCTTGGGGATGATTAGCTTTACCCTAACCGAGTTTACCCTTTAATGACAAATAATAAATAAATAAATAAATAAATTGTCATGAATATTTATTGTTATGTTAATAAGTATTTGAATATTCAGTACTGCAATCAGTCTTATAAAGACTGACTACTGGAATATTCATGAGTGGAAACTTTTTACTGTTTGTGTATGTTGTACATGCCTGCATGATGCTACAATAGGAGCACATGTTGTTGTTGTTGTTTTTTTTATATGTCTGGATGAATACTTATTACTTTTTTATCTTTTACTGGAGGATACTATTTATACTGCCAAGGAGAGTTGATTATTGATCATTTTACAGCTATTGCACAGGTTATATATTTCTTTCTACTAATAATTAGTAACTTTTCTACTACTTAAAAAATCCTCATTGCTTTTAGAATCCTAGCCTAGGCTAAGTGACTTGCCTATGGCCCCTATTGTGCCTGCAGGGATGTTAAGTAGAGTTAGGCTTAATTAGATGTATAATTCTTTGCTGGAAGACATCTAGTTCTTGCTTAATATTTTGGCAAAAGTCAATTTAGTTACAAACGCCTATTTTATAACTTAGGCCTTCATTTACAGTAGAATTGTCCCAGTTTGTGGCCTTATTCTGTGCAAGGTTCTGCTTGTTAGTCTTTGCTCCATACGGGGGGGGGGGGGTTACTCTCGAAGCAGGAGCTTGGAAAGTTCAATTGCCTGCCAAGCCTAGGGAGAACAAATTGTCAGCTCAGTTGAAGCCGCACGATTTGAAATCTTTGCAAATCTGCACTGTTGTTACTCTTGCTCTAAACAGCTATTTAAGTAAAGAATTGACTATCAAGATGTAAGTTTGATTTATATAACGAAATATGTTTCATGTACAATTTTCCTTATTTCTCTCTTAAATTCCAATCTCTTCATAGTTGAACTCCTTCCACTTAAATTGACAAAAACAAATCTTTCCCTTTCTTTTTGCAGAGGTCTGATTTTCGTGGTGGATAGTTCTCGATTTCAAAAGGAGGTGAAAGAAGTCGCTGAATTTCTGTACATTCTCCTGACCGACCCGGTGGTACATCGCTCCAAACTAAGGCTTCTGGTAGTGTGTAACAAGCAGGACATCGCATTGGCTAAATCAGCCAAGGTCATACAAACACAACTGGAGAAGGAACTGTAAGTAAACCTGTGCGACTCTTGTTTCATCTGTCAAACTTGTGTAGACTTTATATGCTTTAACATTTATGACTAAAACCCCTAACACAACCCTCCCCCCTCCCCCTCCGCTCCCTCTCCCCCTCTTCCTTTTTTTTTGAAATATAGAGAAGGAATGTGTCTATGAGAGAGGATATGTAAAGATATCACTAACAACTTATCGATCAAAATTTTAGGGCTAGATGGTTCTTTTCCAATTTCAAAAACTTCAGGTTAACAGGGTAGGAAAGTCACCCGTTAATGTCGTTATTTTTTTGTTCTTCTCGATGATGAGCATGAACGAACGATCGCATTTGTTAGCGACACAACAGCAAAGCATACTAACACAAACAATCCAAATTCGACATTTGACAAATTCTGCATGTTTCGTATTTAGTTTCATATGAAATGATTGCTCCATTCAAGGCATCTACGTTCAGCCCAGAACAACCACTATTGTGTTGACTATCATCAAATATATTCTGAATTTGAACTTTAGCGTTAACGACTAGTGAAAGTATCCCTGTGCCAGTGTGTCTCTGATGTAACCTTTGATGTATATGATTAGCAGACCACATACATTGTTGTGTATTATAGTAGTGAAGTGTAAGCTGCATAGGGGTGTACCATTGAGGGTAAAAGCAGTGAAACCAATTTTGTCATGGCAGTAACATCCTCGATTGAAAGATGATCCTCTTGTGTTGGATATCCTCATCACTAACACATCTCTGCATAGAGATTGTTTATCAATAAATAACTTCAAAGCAACATGCAAAGAAGTTGTATTGTTTTTATTTACTGTTGTGTTAAAGTCATTTCCTTGACTCATGACTTATAACACATTAATGGTTATACCTGTGCAGAGACTTACCTAACACTGTACTAAACTTGTACGGCTCTTTGCTTTTGGCATGACAAGTACCCAATTGTACATGTGGTGCAATACTTACTACTAACCTACAATCGTCGACAAAAATAGATGGGACACCCCAATCCCTGTATCAATGTTGCAGTTTCTGAGCGCTTTTGGCTACAACATTGAACGGGGGGAGGGGGTGCGCTTAAACCAATATCGCTCGTTGCTGCTCATACTGTCCCATCATTTTTGTCGAGGATTGTAGGCTGCACATTCACCCTGTTTAACTGTATGTATAGGTAACATACCATTTGTTGACAAATTCACCCTGTTTAGCTGTTATGTTTATGTTTACCGTTTGTTCACACATTCACCCTGTTTAGCTGTATGTTTAGGTAACATACCATTTGCTGACCACATTAATCCTGTTTGGCTGTTATATTCATATTAACCATTTGCTAACACATTCATCCTGTTTAGCTGTTATGGTTATGTTTACCATTTGTTGACACATT
>KN885947.1:58267-74476 GCA_000934455.1 Apostichopus parvimensis | reverse complement strand
GTGTGTGTGTGTATGTGACGGCCAGTACAATGGCAATATCTCTGCAACCATATATTTCAACTGTATCTTGGATTTAGTTCATACGTGGTTTAATGATGACAGTTGATGATAGGTACATGGTTATATAATCAAGAAATTCATTCTCATTGTTATTCATAAATGGACATGGCTAGAGTGTTATTACAGTGTAAAGCTTGTAAACACGATACCTCAAGACCAACAAGTTGAATCAATGTCATACTAGGTAGGTAGATGCCCCATGATGTGTAGATGTGCCCTATTGTTTGTGGTTCCCATCTCATGAATATTAATGAGTGGGCTGGGCTTAACATAAAGTTATTAAAATGTGAATATCTTTTGGACAATAGTATGTCCAATATGGGTTGGTGATGTGATGTAACCACATATAATTAGATGCTCTTTGTGGGAACAAGTTTGACCTCAATAAAATTCATGAGTCAGTGAGGCTTAATTGGAAATTGTCAAAATGGGGGGGGGGGCACCTATTGAGAATCCCTAGTCTATTTGAATAAGAAAGGTTCTAGAAATTGAAACAAGATTCTGTTTTTGCAGTTAAGATTAAAATTAAGGGATAATCATTGTGTATTTCTTGATGAGCTATAGAATCTTTTCCTTTTATTAACATAGCTCTGAGTATACAGTGATTTAATTTAGATTGTCAAAAGTAAGCCATCAGTCAAATCTTTAAAGTTTAACCTTGCAGATTTTGGGTTGAGTTTGTTGGTAATCCTATTCCTTTGATAAACAATGTGCAATTTATAGAAAAAGATGTTTGACAAAGCAGGTTTGTCTGATTTGAAAGTACGATAAAAATACAATACATAACTGAAGAACTGTTTTAAGTTTTTTTATTTTGTATTATATTAAAGTCTCTGATGTAAAATTCTTATATATAATTTACATAAACATCCGATTTGTTAGATCACCTACATTAAGGACCTTTCTCTATAATGCAAATTGTGGTTCGTTTACAAATCTTCTTTAAAAGAAGAGGTTGGTTTATATTCATTCCTTTGACTATAGATATCAAACCTTTAGTCCTAGTGTTGTTCTACATGATCAGCAAGAATTCAAAACTAACAAAGTTATTACAGCAAACCTGAAGTCAGCAGTTTCAACTTTTGTGTTTTTATAGTGGTGTAATGCATCATATTAAAACAATAATTCCTAGAGATGTCTTTACACTTATTGACAAGAATTCAAAACTAACAAATTGACAGCAAACCTCTATTCAGCAGTGTTAACTTTCATCTTCATTTCTGTGTCTGTGTTTTCATACTTATGTAATGCAGGGATGGCATAGCCATTGGACGCACAGCTGACAAGTGCCCTGCCAATGTGTAGATAAACCTCGAGAGTAACCGTTTTCATACATGACTGCCTTTTTGGGGGGAATGGGCCGATAATAAATTAATTTTTCTGGTTTGATTAAAATCCTTATCTTTAAAACAAATTGTGTGCCTAAAGTCTCTTATTTGTCTAGACCAAACACATCCTTCACAAGTGTCTTTTTGTTCACCTTTCCCATCGCATTCTTTGGAATTTCTTGAAGTTCTTTCATTTCGGTGGGAACAATATACGGTGGCATCTTATCCTTTGCCCATTCACGCAACTTCCGTACGTCAAAGTTCCTTACGCCTGGTGTTAGAACGACCACTGCAGCGACCCTTTGACCCCAGGTCATGTCTGGCAACCCAACGATGGCACACTGACTGATGGAAGGGTGAGCCAGTATGCGTCGTTCCACGTCCAAAGCGCTGATCTTGTATCCGCCACTTTTGATGATGTCGACAGAAGTCCGACCCATGATGCGATAGACTCCGTTCTCGTACATCGCTGTATCGCCTGTTACAAGATATTACGTAAACGGACATAAACCGAAATAAGAAGGCATAAAAACTGACTTAATAACCCCCAAAAACAAAGCAACATTAAGTTCATTAAATCTAATCAAATAGCGCATGGTAAGAATAAGTATAAACTGCTGCCAGCACAGTGATCCAACCAGCGACAATGGGCCAAGTTCAAAGTAGTACCTGGTCAAGAGGAAAATCGACACTTTCAAAACCTCAGAAGGAAATGTAGTCAGCTTAACATCACAACCCTCCCAAATTGGCAAGTTCACAAGAGCCAACTTTAAAAATCACATACATCCGGGGGCAGATTGCCCAGGGCACCAATTTTCTCTTGGGTCGCAAAGGTGCTAATTTTCTCTGAGGTGCCAATTCAGCTGTCTCATTCGAGGCCCATGTGGAGCTGGTTGGATCATGTAGCAAGTTATATCTGAGTCCTCCCCTCCCTACCCTCTCTATTTTACATAAACATCACATTTCATAAATTTTGTTTGCTTGCAGTACTCCATCTGGCTTTAATAGATCACACATTCCACTCATGTTCTTACCTGTTTTGAACCAGCCATCTTTAGTAAAGGTCTCCCGAGTGGCTTCGGGTCTCCTCCAGTATTCTTTGAAGACAGAAGGACCTTTGACCTCTAGCTCACCTGGTGTCCCCTCACAGCCTTCTGTAATGTGGGATTGAGTATTATTCCCTCTTACTAGTGTATCACCTTCATCTGAGGTGATACGGACCTCTACCATTGGTAATGGCTGGCCGACTGCACCTAAAGGGTTTCAAATACTTATTTAATCAGAACAAGAAAGAAGCAACTTTGTGTTTCAATTTCTGGTGTTAAACTTTGGAATTCACTGGATGATAGCATAAAAAATAGCAAGACTTTACCTTTATTCAAAAAAGGGTTAAGCAAAGCTTATTGTCAACCTATGCTTACCCAAATTAAAATAACTATTATATGACTGATTGTCTCAATTTGTGTTAGTATGTATTTATTTATTTTTTGTGTTTTTTGTTGTGTGCCACCAAATATTTCCAGTACATTTTCTGACAAATTAATATTTCTGGGGAAAACGATTCTATCAGTATCATACTTCTGTTTTCTCTGTTTCCACGCACGAATTTGATTTGTATAATTAAAAATATTTGTTCACTTGACTTATTGCTTACTTTCAAATGTGATATTGAGTATTTATGCTGGAAATAAATACTTCAAAATCCTCCCACTCTTCCCAGGCCCCAGAATATATCTTAGTTATAAACACAGGTAGTATTGGCCAGAACAGGTTACTAAGCAGTGATCTTCATGAATTGTTCAAGTTCTGTGCTGTGGTGTAGTACAGCAGAAATCACTGTATCAATGGATTTAGTTGGATTTTGATTTCCCAAAGTTGACAACTATGAGTACCCTCCTCACCTGGTATTCTAATTCCTTCCAGTGGATTGGATAGTGCCATGCCAAACTCTGTCATCCCGTAGCGTTCCAGCAGCTTATGTCCTGTTATATCTTCCCATCGTTCCATGACTGGCTGAGGTAAGGCAGCTGACCCTGATACCATCAATCTAGAAAACAATGTATGACACCATAGCAAATGATGGTCAAATATGAACATATAATGAAATACACAGATATGAACATATAGTAAAATACAAAAAATACACATGTATGAACATATAGTAAAATACAAAAATACACATGTATGAACATATAGTAAAATACAAAAACATATATGAACATATAGTGAAATACACATATATGAACATATGGTAAAATACAAAAATAAACACAAAATATTCTGTACAGAATCAGAGAGGAACATCCCTGTCTGACATCAAGTCCTGATGTTTAAGGCTGATTTATTAGAAGCTGAGATCAAGATACAAACAGATTAAACTAGTGAGTTACAAATGCAGAATTTTGTTCAATAATACTAAAATAGAATTTACAGTCAGTCACTGGAAACAAAGGCCTAATGGAATTGTTTTTTAATGCTTGTTACCAGGGCAATAAAGTAATTGAATTACATGTTGTATAAAAGTATCAATTTTAGAATTCCTGCCAGTGACCGTGCCATTATGCTGTTTACCTGTAATTTGACAGGGGGTGGTGGTTGGGGGGGGGAGGGGTTAGGTTCCCTACCTGATTGACTCTCTACACCCATGTTCTGCAGAATTGTAACAACCAGCTAGTAAATTTCAAGTTAATCAACACTCTCAGATGCAATATCAAAGAGGCATTTTTTAATTATTGTAGAAACATTGATCTGCTAGTTGCTGACAAAATATCACAACGAGTCCAACTTGAGATAAGTTATTTCACAGTTACCTTATTTTCTGACGACAAGTTGCTTTTAGGAACGCTTGAACTTTGGGAGTGGTAAACTTCTTGTTGTAGTACTCAATCAGTTTTGCATAGATGGTCGGTACGGCCATGTAAACATTGATTCTTGGATGGCTATTTGACAGTAGGTGGTCCCAGACCTAAAGAGAAATAAATGCAATCATCAAAAAAAATCATTTTTACAAAAATAAAGGTTAATCAGAGATTAATCAAAGAATCAATTCGATCCTCAACATTTTTGTCACCTTAACAAGTTTTCATATACATGATATTTACAAAAAGGAAATTGAACTTTTCAGAGCTATCTGAGCAATGCTGAACTTTACAGAAATATTTTTTAGGCTGGTAACACCCTGCCATTTTCCACTGTTATAACATAAGCCAATCATAAAATATATGAAGAGATTTACTGGACATCACTACATAATAAAGGGTTGGACTGACAGTGATCTAGGTCCAATGGGTAAAGACGGTCATTTCTCTACCCTTCCACCAGTGGCACAACCAGCAAGAAAGAGGGGGACACACAACACTCCTTCTGGGACACAATGTCAAGATATAGCATTCTATAAATACATGTTCAAAAATGAACAAATAATATAAATTATCTGGTAAGTGTAGGCATCAGAATAAAATATTGTTACTAAAAGGGTTTCATAGCACAATTGATACAAGTTTGAAAAAAACACCTTGAGTGGTTACAGAACTTCAGTTTACATTGTACTGATACAACATGCATATACTTGATCCAAACTTAGACAAGTATACTAAGTGTGGGATTTGATAAGGAGGTGAGTTCCCCAACCACCCATCCCCCACTACTGCTTTGTGCCAGTCTGATCAATCAGACCACCTCTGAATGGAATTACCAGAGATACCACAGCCAACTTACTTGCTCTGGGTCAAATGATGGCAGCATAACACATGTAGCTCCACACCATAGAGGGCAGGCTAGTACATTGATGATACCATGCACGTGATGGAGCGGCAAAGAATGTAGAATAACATCCTGATAACTCCATCCCCAACTGTCCAACAGAGAAGTGACTTGAGTCTACAATCAAAAATAAAAACTAGCATGTGAAATGTAACTATTATGAAGAAGAATATCAACAACCAACTTGCTCAAATATCTTGAAATTCGTAATGCTCCTGATATCTTGAATAACAGAGGAAGTTAGGACCACAGTCTTACAAGTACAATATGCAATTGATGCAAGAAACTGCACAGTAAATAAATTCAGTTTTATCCTATATCTCTTACTGGTTATGTAACAGCATAAGTTTTGTAGAATGTCACATTCCTTAATCCTTGTCTGAAATCCAGTTTTGGAAAACAAAATGCCTACACTTTGAGGGTGTTTTACTTCGGTCTTCATTTTGTCCCTGAAGGAAGTGAAACTTGTGCTGAAAAAAACGATAGACTAAGACCAAATTCTCATTGGCATTGTACTAAATAACAGCAAATGTCAGTTGACTGTACAGGCTTTATTTAAAGGGAGTAGCCCAATAATATCTGCTGATAATAAGCACTTAAAGTGTATACTGTACCTTGCCATGTTTTGACTGACCATTGTTACCCGACTTAACGTGAGTAGGTTTTTAATATTTACTGGGAGAAAAGATATGCCAGGGCCTATTTTTCTGATGGCAGACAGCAAATATTCATTGGCTATTTGGCCATTAAACAGCCTGAAAAATCAGGCCTGGATGACAAGGACATGAATTTCCCTTAAGCACAGAAATTTGTCATTAATCAAATTACCTGAATATTACCAAATGTAGACACAACCCCCTTTGGTTGGCCAGTTGTCCCACTAGTGTAGACTAACATAGCATTTCTGTTCCTCCATTTGACTTGAGTCCACTTCTGAGTCAGTATCATTGTATCGATTGCTTCTCCGTCTTCCATTTCTAGTAAACTTTCATTCAGTGGTACTTGGTTTCCTTCGTCATTAGGTTTGACTAAGTAACTGTTTCCCAGGTTTGTGTCTGAAATAAATGAAGATGCCATTTTGTCTGGCCTCTCACTAGCTATGGATTCCTCATCCAAAACCATATGTTTAATGTTCAATTTACTGGCAATCGGAGAGATTTTATCTGCAAACTCTTTTGTTGATATGACCATGGAACAATCAGAGTCTGTTAAGAAATATTCAAGTTCTGAGCTTGGGTGAACTTTGCACAAAGGTACAGCCATACATCCACTCATCCAGGTTGCCCATTGTGAAACAGTGTATGATGCATTATTATTGCACAGGAAGGCAATTCTTTCTTCATTTAAAAGGATTCCAGAATTATATTTATTGGAACTGACCGTTTTCTTCTCTGCATGTCTTATTATATGTTGAGAGAGTGCTATACTTTTCTGCAGAAGATCTGAGTAAGAGTGTCGGCCCAAATTATCTACTAGAGCTAGTTTCTCAAGGTGACTGTCTTGTTTCAAGGCCTCAAGGAACACTGGTCTACTTTTGGACGAGCTCATCTTACATCTAGACAGTGAGCGCTGACAGAATTGCCTGTGTTGGAGCATCTTAGAAGAATTTATAACAGCACTGTGGTTGTAGTAAATGGCCATCCTAGCAAGAAAAAAATTAAAACATATGTATATGTTTTAAAATAATTATAATTTCAATAAAGAAACAAGTTTTTGTTGTCCTGATATTAAAAAAGTTACTTTAGGTGAATGCTGTTTGCCCAGCACACTGAGTGCACAGTACCCAATGTTCACTCTAGTCTTGATGACAGAGTGCAAAACAGAGATTTGATGTGATCTCTATTTTCATAACATTCGGTTGAAATACATGGTGAATAATACAGGCATACCTTTGATATTCGCCATGCTAGTAGTAGTAGTAGCCAAGACGACAAACTTTGGTACCTGCAAGTACCAGTATAGTCAGTATTGCTAATTTCGGAACACTGCGAATTTCGGACACCCCTAAGAAATGCATGACACCCTACAGGAAGAGCCAAATTTCACCAACAAGTACGAAGCTACAGTTATTTTCTCTCCAAAATGACCCGTGTGCAAGTAAATACATATTTTTCAATAAAATGACGGAGATCTATGAAGTCTGTTATAATTACTGAAAGAGCAACTGCGCCACCAATTTTATCACCAGCGCCACACTGTAGGCCGGGTGTCCGAATATTCGCAATACTCGAGCAAAGAAATACCAGTTCCACAATCACAAGAATCTTCGTGGAATACAACGTGAAAACAGTTTGCAGGAAAGAAAGTTTGGCCGTGTATCGTACTATAACATACTTCTCCCACCATATCAAGTATATTTTCAGGTGATTTATACCAAATAGATATAGTTTTGGGGTGTTTTAAGGCTTAGGTGTCCGGAATACGAAGTGCCCATGCTAGTAGTAGTAATACTAATACTTTTATGTCGCAGAACTAGTAACTTTATCTGTGTGAATACATGGTAGTTCATGAAGTATCAAGAACATCCTACAACAATATTGGTAGTTTGAGGACCTACTACACAGAAAAACATGATTTTTAACTTAAATGTACTATCAGTACCTGATATATTAGCAGAACAAAGACAATTTGAATGATAAAAGTTGAAATTCACCCAAAGAATTGTCCGGCTTTGAACTCACGGAGCTGCGATTACGTGGTAGCATACGGCTTAAAAAGACTACATTACGCCCAAGTGGCTACATTTCACACATGTACTTCAAACATACAGTTCCTTACATTTCTCTGGCTGATATAGGTAATTATCTCCTGAATATTATCTATGAAGCGACCTAAGAGAGGAAACGTCGCACAGAAAATCCTAGTGTACAGTACATGAATATATAACATGCATGAGCAGCACAATCTAAACCGTCGAAGATTCTTCAACATTGTTTTAAAGGTCACGTTGCAATATTTAATATCACTTTGCATCCAAGTACCCTACATTATATGTATCAAAAGTGGAGACGACGCCCAAGACCCCCCAATTCCACCCCCTGTAATTATGACTACGTGATCATACAGCCTACTTAGAACTGAATTCACTGTCACGGACTTAGTTTCAATACCAAGAATCTTTAATTGTTTTAACGTGGTTTTTGCTCTACGTACAGTATCACATTTATATACCGTAATTATAATCGATGCTCACCAACCATAACCCATGCATCTTCTAAACCCCGTGTAATTTGAATTTCTGGTAACACTAGCTTAACTGGTGCCTAGTTTCGTGCTTCTCTGTGATTCGACATATATTTCAATTGGAAAAGTGTTTTATTTCAAGTAAATAACGGCGTAGTCTGGGACCCTAACACAAGCTTGAGAATACTGAGGGGGGGGGGGAGCTGAGACCAATCTCCAGTAGTGTTGAGTTGGCCGCCCGTAGCGTCACTACACCCTCCCCTTTCCCTCTGGTCAGTGGCGGAGCTAGGGGTATTGGTCAAGGGGGGCGAGAATGGTCTGTAGGGCGCTTTTGACACTATCTAAGCGGAGCGCCACCGCAGGTTGGCGCGGAGCGTACAGAATTTTTTTTTTGAATAAAGATACTTCCTAGATCGCCGGAAATGACCCTTTCCTGGCCTTGCTAATTTGCAGATAAACGAAGAATAAATAAGTGTCATCGCCAACAAAATGTGACAAATGTCAATACAGGCGCGTATCCAGGGGGGATGTTGGGGGCGCGCGCCCCCCGGGTAAGAAAAAGAGGAGAAAAAAAAGAGAAGAAAAAAGAGAAAAAGAGGGGGGAAAAGAGGAGGAGGAGAGGAAGGAAGGGAAAAGAGGGGGAAAGTAAAAGAAGAAAGAGAAAAAAAGGAGAAAAGGACGCACCCACCACTTCTTGAGATTATTCCCATCTGCATGAAAACGCGCGCCCACAACCCTACGCCCCACCCCTCTCATCGCTTCCCGATGAGTTACGAAACTTAATTAAAGACCTTCGCCCGTAGTACCAAGACCTCTTGACAAAATCCGGCAACACACCACTTCATCGATATCAAGTGATTGGGTTGTGTATTAGTGACGGCTATAGAGGTCGTACACTGACCTACATGGAGTGTGACCACTCCCGACTTTGCAATTTCTCAACATCAGGCCCCGAAAAATCCAAAGGGCACTGTACTGTATGGACATCTAGCAATATCTAGGGATGAAAATCCCAAGATCTTCCCTAAACTGAAGGCAGATAGAGAATCGAAGCCTTCAGTGTGTAATGAACTTGAAACTGTGCGTCTTTCGAAAAGAATGTGGGGCGCAACTCCTATGGGCTCCTATGGACCATATGCTTAGGTTTGATAACTGTATTTGTACAGTAGTCTCCATTATACTCCATAGAGTAGGGGGGGGGGCACTTGCCCACCCCTGGAAAATTAAAAAAAAAAGTTAAGCATTTGACATTTCAATGATTTCCCCCAACCAACAGTTCTCTAGTTATGTTCATTGCATACACTCTAAAAACACTCTGGTTGAATAATCCTGGTTAATTTTTTCTAACACTGTTTGAGTCAGAACACTTTACAGTCAACCAGGATATTGATCACTCTGGGTACTGTAAAAGAGCCTTGGCATCTTGACAATTTTCCACGTCAATGTACTTTTGGCGGTTTTAACAATTACACAATTCACTGTATATTATGCACGCTTGTCGTTCAAGTGTCGTTTGCCCATCGCAGATCGAGTCAGTAAATTCAATTCCCGAAATGGATGAATTTGTCAAAGGGAAACTCGAAGAATGGAATCTATCATTCCTAGGTGATATATTTGAAGGTGAGATATTAGTTCATGAACATATTGATATAATATTCGTAATAAATAATGACGAAATGTTACTTGTCTTGTTGGGTTATTGCGAGTTGGCCTAGCGTTATGCTACTCGGATAACGTAGGCCTAAGCTAGCCCTAGTACTACGTTAAAGTGTGTTAGGCTATGCCTAGTGTTATCAGCTATGGCATAGGCCTAAGTTTTAATCCTAGCCTAACGTAACTAGCCTAGGAGTATTAATTACTAATGTGTGCTAGGCCTTACTATGATTCAGGGGTCGCATACCAAAAAAAGTGCATGCATCAGGTGCTCCGTGCATTTAGAGTTGAGCCAATACAGTTAGGCATAGTGTTACATCATCTATTCTTAGTTCTTACAATACATGCACCCAAAAAAAAATTAGGCCTAGGACCCTAAGCCTAGGGCCTAGGCTAGCCCAAATCACTTTTAGAAGTTTCAGTCATAACAATGAAGCTCTAATCTCTCATATTATTCTAGGCCTAATTCAATCACATTTTGCATCCATGGGTATATGTTGTTATTAAGTTTTTGGCCTAACTTCGGAATCCGTGGTCAATTTTCATTGCTCACCTATGAAGCTAGTTTTAATTTTTCCGGTGAACGTTGTCCAACCTATAGCCTGAATATAAACTGTTCTTCTTGGTATGTTTAACTTTGAATTGAACTAAAATCGTTAAATTTGTTAAATTTAATATTTGTTCACCTGCTCAATATTCCGTTTAGGCTAGTGAAGTCAGGGAACAGGGTTAGAAGAAACTGGACTGGAGAGGATTGACCACGTCACTACCCAGATCCTCTTTTATTACCCGAATCCAACATTTACTGTAAATTTGAGCATTTTTCACGTCCGGGCGGGTAGAGAGGCCTGGGTACCCGGGTACAAATTTTCTACCCGGTGCAAACACTAATGTTTTCACTCATGCTCCCCCATGTATGAATCCTGTTGAACATTTTGTTAAGGCGTTTCTGAAATTAAAGGGCCTAAAATATGAAGTACCTAAGGCTATATAGCCTTATTAGCCTATGGGTCAGTCCGCCCCTGCTTATGTGACGTCGGTGGACTAGAATTTAGGTACAGTACAAATGAGAGGAGATATTGTTACAATGTATTGAACGACCATTAATGTACATGTATAGTAACTAGGAATTAATATTCAAGTTTTTGGAATACTTCTTGTAAAATCCGCAGGAAATTCATATTTGAAGACTCAGTATATTTCTCAAAGTGTAGAATGAGTGGAATAATTTTCCAGAGTCCTTGGTCAATGCTTTACATTAAAACAAAATAGGCTATGCACTTTGTTTGTTGTTCCTCCACAAATCTTTAAAAATAGTGTAGTTTGCATCTCACCATATGAAACAATATTCCAAATGGTGCACACAACACATGGTAACATTGTCTATAGCAAATTAGTACATCAACACCCTCACATGTAGTTGTATCAATGGAACATCTCCATTGTGATATTCGAAGATTTGCATCAGCACGGTGCGGGGATGTAATGTATACTCAGGTGGATCACCATGAAACATATATGAGAGCCATAGTATTTATCCAATATTCTTTTCTATTCTTCTCTTGAATCAACCTCATTGTTGGATGAATAATAATGTAACAGTCATGACTTACCACTTCACTCATTAAGTAACAGTCATGACTTACCACCTCACTCATTACATGGTAAACTTATGTGCTTTTCTCTCTCTTCCTCAAGATTGAGATATACTTTCATCTTATCTATCATGATGTGGCTGACAATCTCTTAGGTGGACTCCAGCATTTGTTAAGGAGGTGTTGAAATATGCTGATTCACAAGGAAAGTGGCAGTGTTACCTTAATATTGATACTGACAGTCTGGATTCAGGTTAGTAGCCTACATGTTTACATATTGCAGTATGTCATGCAAGATATAGCAGAATAATCAGACATGTACCAAGTATCTCCAATAGCTATGAAAGTGTTATTGTTTGTATGTATGCCAGGGCAGGGACCATCTAATTTTGCATCTGAAGACTGTTATATGGTTATATGACTCAACAATCATTAGCCATAGTGTAATCAAGGCAGTCAAATTTCATAGGAAGATGTATAAGCAAGTAGTGATTAATAAGCAAGTAATGAACAACATTTATAGATGTTGGCACTATATAACCTTGATTTTGCTTCTGTGCTGAAGGCTAAAGGAATCTATGCAGTCATGATGACATATGTGTGTGTGATGCTCATTGTAAACAGGATAACTAGACCATGCTTCAGTGTATCAAGTTCATACTGGGTATCTCTATAATTAGTACAAGATCCCTATTATTTTTGGTGCAGGTCAGAGGTCAAACTCTAAAAACCTTGTAAGCAGCATAACTTGACAAGTTGACATCGAATGCTAAATTGAATCAGTGCCTGTTCCTTGTGGTTAGCACATGATACATGTTGGTGTAGGTCATCTGAGGTCAACAGAGATCAAACCAATGCTTGCATTTAATGCTTACCCACTTACTGGCATATAATAACTATAAGTGGATGTGAAATTAAAATGTAATTAACTATGGGTTTTGACATTCTGCGTTATTCACTTTTTATAAGTGTGTAAATGTTCATTTAATAAGAAGAAATTAGAAAACCAAATTCGGGCTTAACCGAACCGATAATCGGATATAAGATATCGGCAAAATATCGGATCGGGAAAAATATGAAAACTTCATCTGCCGATGTTTTCAAATCACATTATATTGTATTCTTGATCATTGTAAGAAAAAGGAAAACATCATTTGCCAATGTTTTATGGCGTCAGTGGGATGTATCTTTCCGTGACCCACGCAACAAATTCCAACTAGTATATCCCATGTGTCGCTCAAAAATTTACATAACATTAACCACACAATATAGGTTCCACGTTATGATATCATCGATATGTGCACATATGTGAATTCTATATACTTTAGTTGTGATTGAGACAAATCTTCCTGCTGATATAGGCTACTACAGATCTGCACTAGAATTGGTTATTGTATTTGTTTTTTCTAATTTCATTGTAGATAAGAAGAAGGGTAACATCGATCGCTCTGTTGCCCTGTGTTCTGCCTTCTGGAAGAAAGGGCAAGAAACGATGCAGCATAGATGAAGCCTTGAAGTCCTTCATAGATGTGCAACCTGTAAGAATTTCAATATGATTGTGTGATTTGTATATGATAACTTTATCTTGTTACTGCATTCCTTTCCACTATATTATAGTTTGCCACTGTTGAACACATTTAACTAATTGGTGCCTTGTTGATGCATACATCCTTCATAACCTTAGTCTCACTCCTTTGAAGAATTCAGTTCTCTTCATCTATCTGCTGTGATGTAGTCATTAGTTCACTGGTTTGTTTTGCACAATTTGAATCTCATGGGTCAGCAGCCACTGCTCCACAACTGGCTGTAAAAGTCAATGGGTGGCTACTAAACTGACCAAACATGATGAGCCTCCTATATTCATGTACAATATTCTTGTATGAGAATTTATATTCAAATATTGCTTGGTGTTCTTCCAATCCCAATATGCTAAATTAATATACAGACTTTTCCACATTGAATAAAATTTAGGTGTGTGAACGCCATCCTGGGGGAGGGGTTTAAAGGGAAGAGGTGTATTTAAGGGTGGTTAGATGTGGTTAAATTTTTCAATACTTGAAGGTAATTTTTTTTTCAAGAATTGTATCCCTGGCTAGGCCTACATCTTTATGTTCACTTCGCATTTGAAGCGATTTTATGGTGTCATTTGGCTGTATTCACGTTAAAATATTGCAAATTTGGCCGTGTAAAGCTGTGATGATGTGTGTATTGTAGATCTCGAATTTGGCCTGAGTAAGCAGGTTAAGTTGAGGCTGTTTTGTGTGTGATCAAAAGTGGGCAGTGTGTGAGCGTGTGAGAAGCATGAACTGAGTGTGACACACGTCAAATGCTGGTGCATCGGTAAGTCTGTGAATATATATATATGCATAATGAATTGTTCTGCGTGTTGGACAAAATTAATAGAAGAAGAAACAAAAACAACAGTCAATGCCTTTAAATCGAACATAATATAATATTTAGTATATATACAAACTACACATTTTCGAACACCCTGGTCCATAATTCTGACTAATTTTCATGGCTTTTCTTTCCGGGTTCAAGTTTTTTAGGCAGTTTGAAGGTTCATGGGAGACTTGCATGCTTTCAATCAATCCTTACACCAGATGAGGGACCAGGGTGTCCCAAAATGTGTGTAGTTTGTAGTTGTATCTATACTAAATATTATATTTTGTTGGATTTGAAGGCATTACCTGTTGTTTTTGTTTTTCCTACTATTATGTATATGCTATATATTTTAATATTGATGTATATATTTTTAATCATATTTCAGATTGGTACTAACATGCCAAAATACCTAGAAGAAGTAGAAGTTGAAAACAGACAATCCTTCATAATGGTTACTGGAGATCTCTTGGTCATTCATCAAGTTTTTGTGGTGGCTGAAGGGCAAGGCCTTGAAGTTGAACAGCCCTCTTTTATCAAGGCTGTAGATGTCTGCTACAAATTATTTTATGTTTTTGACATTCAGTACCCTTGGCAGAGTTCTGTATCATGGGAATTCATACAAAAGGTGGTATATGGCCTTGAAGACAAGGTGAAAGTCAGAACATCTCCTGCAGTAATTGCAATGAGGGCTGCCCTGAAAACAAAATCTATGCCAAATTGCCAATATAATCCTGTATAATCAGATAGAAGGGCAGAGCAGGAGATCGATGATAGTAGTTGTTTGTTTTTGGATTTTCACTTTACTTACGACCGACGACTAGCAGTGATACACAACTGATCATTTTACTAATACCAGGTTTTCTGGCAGCATTTATGCCCCGACAGTGATTTTCTCTTTATAATTATATATTTAATAACGAAAAACTGTTTTTGTATGACTCCTTTTGTCAAAACTATAATTACTCAAAATTTGACAAAATTAAACAGGCAAGATGAAACATTCAATTATTTTCCCAAATGTGTTATGAGACAATATTATGTAGACAAATATAGTTTATGCTCTCTATGAACTTGAAATTTGTGAAAAAGTTATTAGATCTTCCTTATTAATTTGCCTCAAAAAGTAATTTGTAGCAAATACAATAACAGGCAGTCTAATTGTTTCAAGCCAGATATAGATACATAGACCCGCATAACACATTCCATGGGTTTTTGGCAGAGGTCCTGAATAGCTATTTGGCTAAGGGGCATTGTTATACTGCTAGATGATATGTACATATTAATGCATCCAGTCATGAATATATTAAATTTTCATGAGGGGATATGGCCTAATATGATTTTGTGGAGTTGAAAAGTGTGTAAACGCCACTCCTCCGAGATCATAGTTTGGAGGGATGTGGTACTTGCATACCTAGATAACCAATGGTATGTAGTTGTGCAGATAGATTTTTCTATCTCATGCATATTAATGAGCTGAGATGTCAAATTCTTAAAACAGTAGTATTTTCCGTAACAAGTCGGAACTTCATATAATTTGGTGTGGTTATATGGATAGGCAGTATGTGTAATGCGTTCCTGAATATTCATGAAGGGGCGTGGTCCAATGTAATTTAGTAACAAAGTTTGTAAATGCAACTCCTCAGAAAACCATAGGTTACAGAGATGTTCTTACATAGATGCCCTACATGGTCTGTAGTTGTTGTGCACTTTGACTTTAGATTTTTAGCTGATTTTTATCTGAGCTGAGAAGTTGAAAGGTAAAATTCCTAAAACCCAAATAATTTTTGCAAACAGAGGTCAGAATTTTTATACCATTATTAAAAACAAACAAAACTCCAAAATAATATTGACATTAGTGCCAATACTGCATGTTTCATTAATATTGTTTGCATAATTCATACCATTTTACTTATAGCACTGGTAAATTGAACATGACCTGATACAACACATGTTTCATGTTGGTTGAAAATAAATAGTAAAATATTTAAAGCATTTTCTCTGTATATTTATTAAAAAAAATTATTTTAAGTTAAATTGGAGATAATGTGAGACTTAATGCAACTATCACGTTTCTAGTAGTCTGGCGGGATTGTTCCCCCTTTTTTCATATACTGACCATGAAGGAAACTGGCTCCATTTTTAAAGAGTACTTGGTATAACACAACAGAGGAATATATGTTCACTGGCTCGAAGTGTGGTATAATCCATACCAAATATTTGTCAAGTCTGAAAACAAATGCAGA
>KN885947.1:44486-55484 GCA_000934455.1 Apostichopus parvimensis | reverse complement strand
GGGGGGGGGGGGCATTCGCCCCCTGACTATATGGACGCTCCGCCACTGCCTCTGGTGCTCTGGTAGTGAAGTGTTAAGTGACACGTTCAAACTTGTCCTTTCACAAAGCCTGCCTGTCTTCTCCGTGTAACCTGCAGTAACAAACAGAACGATTTCGTTCGCACCCGTTTTTATCACGATTGAATCCCCCGAAAGACCAGGTTTTCACACATACTGAGTGACAGCTATGGGATGTCGACCATGACACAATTTTGGAAAGTCAACCAACACATAACAATTCGATACACAGTTTGGTAGAGTTTGTTATCGTGAGCATATCGTAGCAAACCCTTCTTCTCTGTGGAGAGTATATGATTGTTGTGGTGCGGTATTCTATCTGACCATCCATGTGAAATACGTTGTGTCTACTTCATAACATTCCTGTATAGTTTGTATTACTTATGTGGATATATCTCTAACTGCAGCACATACAATGGCTTACCAGGTAATGTTGTTTACTGTATATTTATCGTAATGTCATGCATCTAGATATGTTTATTTAGCTTCCTGTCGTCGACGGTAGAGAAATAACGTGACAATAGAAATATGTGCATTCATAAATCATGGACTGTACTGTGGGGGGGGGGGTGGGTATGACTGGTCAACCGTTGGTAACCGTATATAATAGTCCGCTGCTGTTGTCAACCACAAGGTGGACATGTACGGCAGTGACCAGCAAATTTGCTAGATAAAATCAAACTGGCCGGAGGTTTATTGTGGCATGTTCATCTGTTCATTGCATGTATTCACTTCGTCAGTTGTGGAAACCTTTGTAACTAAAGTTGTCCTAAAACCGTTGTCCGAGCCGGACGATGTTACGAAATACCTCACTGCGTGCTCCAGAGTAACACAGACTGAGACAGAAAATAAGAAAAGTCTTTTACTGAACTTCGGCGACCGTCAATTCTCTTCACTTCATTTTACTGTATAGCACTGTAGAGTTAGTATGTTTATGGGGTATCGGGCATATACTAACCACTGGGATGACGATGAAGGGGGAGGGGGGTCAGGAGAACTACAGCTACGCCTGGAGTGTTCGTCGATGGACTATGTCGTCATCGGTCCTGTTATGGGTAACCAGGGAGCTGCTTTTACGGACGGATAAATAGCAGTTCACTGGTTAACCTCAGTACAATAACACTTTAGTCTGAGTAGAGACCTTGCACAACTCAACCCGTGTTTTATTTATGCTCAACAATGCAAGTGCATGGTAAGTGTGACCCTATGTATACACCACACTGAGTATGTACAATACATACACTGTTAAAGGCTGCAACGGGCATGATGGGAAGCGTCTAATTACTACAAATAAATCGTAATCGCCTCCGATTTTAGTATCGTTTTAACATGGAAGTATATTGGTTGGAAGGTATTAAGAACCCCAGCCTGGCTTTGTTCCATATTTTGTACTACTCTCTACCAGATTAAATGACGACTTTAGGCACAAATTAATTTTGATATGCTGTAGACCATGAAAACACTTTTACCACTCCAAGTTATACTTCTATGACACTTTATACATTTGGGAAATGACTCTTTCATCTACAGCCTTGGTTCATCAACTAAAGTGACTGGACTGTATAGTCTAACACACAGACTGTTGGGTCAGTTCCTCGGATGCAACTCAAATCTTTATTGGGACACTTTTTTTGGCCTCAAATAACACATTTAGAACTTAATGTGGTACCAATTTGTCAATGACAAATTGTGATGAATATCTATCATTCTATTGTTTATATGAAGTTAAAGGAACATGATATGGTTTGAGCTATTAGAATTAATAAAAACATAGATGATGTTGATTAACATTAACATTACCGCCTGCCCTGAGGAGCCGACGACGTCATCAAGTGAGTCTTAAAGGAGCTTTGCAGGATTAAGCATATTTTAAAGGTGAATACCTTGAAAATCGAAATCATGCTATATAGAAACATTACTAGCATCAATTTTGCTTTTCACCTTTGACAATAGCATATCAAGGGGGGGGGGGAGTGGGGGTGGAAAGTGATATTGTTAGGAAATGCTTTATGCAAGGGTACATACGGAGGGAGGAGGGTTGGGGTGTCAAATTGATGCCAAGTCGGTCTCATGTACGTAACAGTAATGAAACAAAAATAGAGAAGAAAATGAACACAAAAATATTCTCTCAGTTTCAGACTTACGTCCACATTCTCAGATTTGGATAAAAATAGGGTAATCAAATAATCGGCACTCTGCCACATGTTTGAGAGTAAGGATGAGGGAGAGGGGGGGGGGGGGAGTATGGTCATATAGATAAACTAACACCCGCCTATGTGAACATTACTGTGGAGGCATTGATTTGATTGCGTCAAACCTTTCTATACAGTACCTGTTCGAGGTAACAGTATTTGAAGTTGATACGTTTTGCAGCGGAAGTGAACTTGAAGCAAACAGGTGTGATGTCATACTCACAGACGCACACTGACAAAGTTGTTTATTTTATTTGAAAATTTAATTACAATTTTATAAACTGTATGACTACACTAGCGGCATAGCCTTTGTATATTCACATTAAATTCACATTCCTTTAGCTAAAGTTGGAACTCTATCGAATCCAAGGTCCAATTAACAATAGAGTGAAAATATAAAACTGAATCATAAACATTCTGCTGTCAACGTGCAATTCTGTCATCATATGTTTACTCCACGCATACTTTGCTACAAACTATGACAATTTCAATTATCACTATCGCAAGAACGTACTGTAGGAACTATATATAGCTTCAAAATTAAGTTAGCTTCTTAATGTGTTCCTCTTTCATCGGGCAAAACTAAATTACCTTTGGACTATGCTTTTAACTTAATCATTGTCCATATGAATATACTTCATTATACGTGATATGTTTGGTGTATATGTTTGCTACAATGAAGTGATCTTTAACCCGAACAATTCCAGCTCAATTGTGTTATCTCCGGGTTTTGTTTATAATACACTGTTTATCGCTAATTCTGTTAAATGGATGTGTTATGAGTTATGAACAAACAATGACTATATATACTAATATCATCATGTATCATGTCAGTATGTTGTGTACGTTCAAAACCGATTCCACGTCAAATAGTGGGGTGGGGGGGGGGTGAACATGAACATAATAAAAATGCTGTAACAAGTACTGCGACTGAACTTTGTGAAAGTAGGTAAACCTGTCTAAGTTTTCTTAGAGAAAAAAAAAGAAATTGTTCGTGCGCATGAACTTCTTGCAAGTCGAGCTATAATTTAACAGTTTCAAAATATAAATAAATGTTAGTGCTTTGCATGCTACCGTAAGCTCTATATATTTTCATGAAGGGGGTCGGGGATATGAAAAAAGAGATTAAGGTATTAAAAAAAACACGTCTTTATGCATATTTGTGTAGAGTATACATATTGCCCTCTACAGCTCTTCCATGTCTCTGTTTTATCCTCCCCCTCCCCTCCCGTTCCCTCCCCTCCCTCAGTATACAACCCCCCTCCGCCATCTCCAAAAATGTGCAGATTTGGAAAATTGTTACAATTACTCTCCTCCTCAATGTGAGGGTGCACGCATACATTGTTTCCACTTTCCACGGGCCAGTGGAGGAGGGTGGGTGGGGGGGGGGGGGGGAGGAGACATGCGGTTGTTACTAATGGGAGAGAAGGGAGAATTTAGTTAAACAGACCTGACAAAAAGTTTTGTGCAAGGGCGAGCGCCCGTATTGTGGGATGATAAAGTACACTCATTACTTATACATTTGAGGTCTCTACTCTTCGCCATTATCAATAGCGTTCACGTAGGTTGTGACTGTATGAATGTGTATTGCTAAATTTACACGCACGAGTTGCATAAGTTACTTGATTTCGTCACCATCAGTTGTTCATTCTCCATCAGTTACTGTCCGTACGGTGGAGCATTTACGGAGGGAGTAAGTGATACCTCAGCATGGCTACTAATCCGATCGTCTGATAGGAATGTCATCAAAGAGTCAAAGATAATAGTGAAGCCGTGTTAGTGGTCCATGATGAATGAAATTGATTTCAATGTTTTGACAGGATACTTCAGTCGGTGGAAGGTTGAATTTCACTGACATTCTCTTCTTTATGCTAGCTATTTGACCTCTCGTTCTAAAAATATCACTCAGGCTAATATCAGGATTGGAATAAACGCAGGCCTATATTAATTAAGTTGGTTGTCACCTATAATTGCATGGCTATGTTTTTGTGTTGAATTGACTTGATGTTAAAAGTACTCTTTGGAGTCTTTGCTATCGCAAAGTCATGCGAATGCGGTAGTCTGTCCCAAAGCTCAACACTTGAAACAACCAAACTTATGAAGAGGATGTAAACCGTTACATAGTTTCCTTTGGCGGTAAACTGGATACCGGAGGTACGTGCGAACCTGATCCCCCTATAGAACTCTAAAAGCATAAAATATGTAATGTTTAATGGAAGTTACTGATAGTATGCTTTGAACGAAGAGGGGTCTCAATTTCAAGACAAAGCTAGATTAATTGGACCATGGAGCTATAATAGCTCCATGATTGGACAATCCGTGTCAGAGCGAGTTCACGTATCCTCTGACCAATTACTGACCTCACAGGAATCCAATTAGCGTTGTGCCACTCATCCGTCCGCGTCCCATAAAGATCTGATAAAGTGTGACAAATAGCACACATAAAAATAGACAGTAAACTGCGTGTCAAAGGCGACTTTCCTATATGGTCGCCTTGGCAACCCAACCAAACGGTAGTATGTAGTTCCGTTGTTGTGATATGCCATGGTATATCATATTCGCATACATAAGTAACGAGAAGATATGATTCGATAAACCATCTACTCACGAGTTCGGTATGTTCGGAAGTTATTTCAAGAATGTCAGTTACGGGGTGATTGATTCTGTGGACGGGCGGTATGGTTTACTGCTGTTCTGTTGTTGTTCAAAAGGTGGTAGAGATTTCATAACAAGTTCAACTTTTCAGGTCTCACACAGGAAAGAACCTGGATGTTTTGACCAAACGTTACTTCTAACAAAAATTGGCTCCATTTACCAAATGTTAAGCCCAGTCACCTTTACATCATCAATTTTGTCACGTGAGATCACTGACGAATAGTATATTCAAAGTATCAGGTTTCCCTTACATACTACACGATCTTAGTTTAGAGTTCTAGTAAAAAAAATTGAAATATAATGTTACTTTCGGAAAGGATTTGTGCAATGTCTGACACATCGATTGAGGCAGTTATCCTATTTGCCACTTATCTGTGTCACAATACAGATGAATCGCTATGTGTTCGTTATAGGTCCACTGAAGTTTTTATCATTGTAAGTCATCATTTCGTAAATTTTCAATTTAGAGAGGTGGCCCAGCGCATTCACAGTTGTCGTGAAAGTCCGATTGGCTAAATTCATTATATTCAGTGCTAATAAGTAAATATGTATTCAAACGTGCTAAATTATGATACGTTTTACCAATAGCTGAAACGACTGTGGCTAAAAGTATCAGGTGCATTCTATTTAGGATTTTGTTAACGTCCAAATTTTGTTGGCAAATTAATGGCCCATTAACAAAATGTATTAAGTTTTTCAAGTGGAAGGAGATAAGTGTGCGTGATCGAATTCAAAGATACATTGTATAGAGTGAGGGCGTACTCTAACATAATAAGTATTCGACAATAGAGGGAGCAAAGCAAATAATTTTACCAGTTTTGTGACAATATCAAGAATCTTGGGTTGTTTGTCAATCAATAAGGGAGCTTTCACGGCAGATTCCCTGTTTTGTCTCCCTTGTTAGCAATATCATACTGTGTATAAATTCTTTGTTCTTGAATAGCGCCCCGTATTTTGGCCTTCTTTCAACACATTTACTATACACATCACATAGGCCCGAGTCGTAACCTTTTTTTTTTAAATTTGAAACGTTCAATTAGGTATAAGTGTACGTTCATTAAGCATTACCAACATGCCAAACGGGGCCCTCGTATTTACGTACTTGTCTAATGCTATTACAGTACATGGTAGTTCTATGTTGTTTGTTCTATTATTGCATTCCTTACATTTTAAAGATAAGCTCCTGTACTGCGTTTTCCTTACTACAGTCTACCCAAGAGATAACATTCTTTCTTCTTCATCCTTTCACAGCTAATTAGTTGTCGTTTTCAATCTAATCTCTGTTAGGACTTTTCTGAGTTTGGAATCTTAATGAATTAAACATGCTTCTGGCATGTACATATAGGTGTATTGCATAACTTAGGTAACAGACTTGAGAACGTCTCTGTCTATTATTTTCTTTTAATAGCCCTACGTAAATTCATAGGCGCTCATGTTGTAGTCTCCTAGCCTGGTATGAGACTTGGCACGACTAGGTCGAGATGGGGGGTTTGGAGGGGTGGGGCGGATGGGGATGACTTGAAGTCCTTGGCAAATATTTCTGGCGCATTTGCATCTTGCCCATTAAGGGTCTATCAAAGTTTGTACTTTTTTGTGTATTTAGTTGTATTTTGTTTTATACATTTTTTTTTACCACTGCCATTTAATCCACTGATCCGTTTGTATGTTCCTTGTGTACTGCATGCGTTCATAACGGACCATATCGTGTTGTCCATTTAAACCACTGATCCGTCTTTATGTTCCTTATGTATTGTATGCGTTCATTACGGTCCAGATCGTCGAATTCATTTCTAATTATCTATTGTATTTATCAAGGGTTATCAGGAAGAAGATGACGAACCTAAGATGGACCGTCCGGTTATTACTGATGATGATGTTCAAGATGCCGGCGAAGGCCTCGGATCAAATCCTTTCACTGAATCTGTTTCTTTTGGAAAATTGGAAACGGGAGAAGGTTTGTATGCATCGCCGTTAATTAAAGAAGGCATTGATTGATAGAAAACATATTTTAAAACATGTTACAGATCAGTGAAACGTGCTCTCTTTATAGCGCAGATTACATCTCAACGCATGGATTTGTGTAGTCTGACATGGCGATACTACACGGAAATACAAGGGTAAAGCCTGGCTCGACTTTATATTGTTACGACCAAACGAAGGAAACATTAACTTTTTCAGCCATTCTTGGAGGGATTGACAATGTCAATATTTCACCATTGCTTTATTTTGTTAAGCTGGAGAAATGAGATGGCGTAAAGATGGGCAATGGACGAGTTTGGGCGAGGGAGTGGACAGGTTGGGGGCAGGGCGTAGCGTGGAGGATTGCTTGCTGCTTTTTACATGCACAAAAGTAGATTTGTACCTCTAAGTTGATGTGGCGTTTAGGCTTTCTCTCACAAAGAAAGGGCTGAATCGTGGATTGCGTGATCAAACGTTCTGTGTTACGGGCTTTCATTTCATTTCTCTTGCAGCGCCATCTATTTTTAGTCAGAAGGTCACTGGTTCGGAGACGGTCTTTGGGAAGAAGAGGGAACAAGGTCCACTCAAACCGTCTCGACGGTTACCGAATGTGCCCAAAAACCACTGCATGATGTGCGGGAATAAAATAGTGTATGTATAAACAATTACATTTGTTACCTTAGAACTTGAAGGAAATGTTGTTTAGCAAAGAGTAAAGGTTTTGTCTTTATCTGCAATTTGTGAATTGGACGATATTTATATGCGAAACTTCTGATTTTGCAAGGTTTGCGGTCGAAAGTTGTGACAGAAAAGGACCAAGTCGTTAACAATTTGCCTAGCAAATTGTCCAAATATCAGTTGTGTGGTAGAGACGTGAACGAGGGGCGGGGGAGGGGTGGGGGAGATCAATCCTTCACACTCCATGCATAATAGATGCACAATACAGTGTATATGACCTATGCGAATATATTACTTAACTCTGTACATATCAAATATGCATGAATACTCATAGGCGTTATAGCATTAATCAGCCAGTTGGAACAATTTTGTAATGCTGGTACGGTACCTCTCTAAACTGTTCTCCCATATCATGCTTCGAAGCACTCGTATTGACAGTAAAAACAGGTACCGTTATCTGATAGAAACAAGTTTCATGTTATCTGATATGATAGTATATAGAGCAAAGAATTCATCAATTTCACGGATGCTCTGAAGCGGGACATGACAGTACACCATAGAAAGAATTCTCCCAAGTGGGTGGAATTAATAGACACGTCGATGTTAAAAGCTAGTTCAAGCTGGTAACCTCGTTCTGTTTGCTGGTATATTCTAACTTTGTATGGTTGTCGTTTATGAATTATTAACCATTCAATGCAATAGACAATTTAACATAAAAGAAAGGAATCTATCTCCCATAGATTTATTCCAAACCCGGTCTTGTTTATCACTAAATTATATTGGTTTATATGACCCACGTGCGCCGCGTGACCCTACTCACACGATATGTACGCATGAACGAACAAAGAAATTTATTAACAACCTACTTTGATAAAGATAGCGGATCAAATATGAATTTCAGGAAGGATTATTATGTATGGATACTTTTCACGACCCGTTTAAATACCTAATCATGGAAAAGTGCACTAACACTGTATGATATCGATGGCTCCAACGTTGTATTGTGCATGTATATAGCTAACTCCAATGGCTCATGTACCTTCCGTAGTATACATATATCAATCAGCGGCATGTATTCGGCTACTGTCATAGTACAGAATTCACCAATTTCACCTTCATAGCAAATCTAATACAGGTTTGTAGTAAGACACCTGCAAGAACTTTGTTATAAATTTGCTACATTACGTGCACAATATCAGGTGCATGGTTACTACCCGAGTAAGTTTCGCAAATCTTTTCACAGCAAATATCAAACATTGGCATATATACTTACAGCAGTTCATTATATACCGGTAAAGCTAGTGAAGGTCTTCTTTATCCCAGCCAAAATATACTTATAACATTTTGCGATGAATTTTGCTGCTATCTTCAAGGGATGATATATACACTTATTTGCGATTGATAAAAGGGTTGGTGTATGTATACGTATATAAAAATTACTCGTGTGCATTGAACGAATGCACAGCCGTTTACTGCATTGGCGCGCCGTGCAAACTAGTGTTATGATAATTATCGAACATGTTACATTTTTTAATAATATTCAGGAGGACATCGATTGGAACCAACCATTGTCTATATTTTATCTCTATGGATATATAGACATTCGTCTTGTTTACCCTCTAGGCAAAATATTCCATTTCAATTCCTTGTTGTTTGAATAATTCCAGCAGAAGAACATACTTTTTCTTTTTACATTAAGTGGCAAAAGATTCCATTCCTTTGCAGCAAGATACGAAATTATTTCTTACGGTAATCGGTTCTTTCACATACGACCTCTAAATTTAATTTCATTAGGACTATAGCTAATTAGATATCTGATTTCATAATCTAACAAGCCAATGACCTATGATTGCATTTTCACTACATGACATGCATGTCCGTGGAGTCTTTAAAATAAATAAGTCACTTTATAATTAAATCTTGTCTCCAGATGGAGAATACCCATCCACTCAGCTGCAACGCATGGCTTGAACATTCTGACCTAAACTGAACAACCAAGACACCTGCTACCTTAGCAACGCCTTTAGGCGCGAATCGATACCGAACGAGAAAGTAACCCCATACATCGCCTTGAACGTGCATAAGGGCGTAGGCTAATCCTTCTTGAATCATGCATGATGTGTATATTGAAGTTTTTCGTTCAATGTTTTTTGTTTGCTATTTTGAATTGACAAATGCCACAGGAAACCGCCCACAACTCGTCTTCCGACAATAGCAGGTGTATTTGATGATAACTGGCTTGTACATAATCAACGTTTGTGTTTATATTTAGATATTGCAACAACCCCGCCAATGTATTCCATATTCACCCATCATTATGACAATAGTAAACACTTGCTCTGTGCTTGACAATCAGTTCGGGCAACACAGTGCGCCTAATCAATCACCGCATCGTCCGTTAGCGAACCAATATGCTTCCTTTTGACATGTTATAATTGCTACGGTAACCCTCCTCTCTACCCCTGGCCCTCTCTACCAAGGTCCTCTCTACCCCTGGCCCTCTCTACCACGGGCGCGCTCTACCCCCCAACCACTTTCATCATTGTTGTGTCATTGGTATTTATTGACAGTCAAAGTTGATTCACGGTCTATGTTCCGTCCATCATTTTCATTTTGTAAATTGACAAAAGTGGCCATACCGGAGGTAAAACTTGAATGTACAACGATATATTCGGGGCAACTGTATAGTTATAAGCGTTTTAATCAACTCAAGCACTGTTTGTATCATGTAGTTGAAACGTTATTGATTATTTTCGCGAACAAGGAGTAGATGCAGACCTACATAGCTGACAATATGTATGATATCTTCATGTTTCGTTTATTAGTGCACGTGCCGTCTGCACGAAGCAAACAGTGATGCTCATTTATCTGTTATCCCGCCAAAAAACCATGGGTATCTTCGACTAATGAACTGTGATTAAATTAACGTGACCAAGGTAAGCCTTGAATGCAATATATTAATAGATGCATTTTCCCGGTGGCTATATGAAGGGATATTATTTCTATTCTGCCACAATGAAGAAATTCAAGCCTACCTCGTATTAGGAAAGTGATCCGTGTTTGGGCAATTGAGGTCGAACGATCATAATAAATGCACAAACAGCCGGGTTTTTGTTTCTTTCTTGTCGCATCAAATGATTAACTGTCATAATAATAACTACTGTTCAATTAACTTGAAAATTTAATAATTACCAACTAACCACACTTTTTTCTCCCTTGATTTTTAAAAATAATTTGGCATTTCTGATTTATAAATTTCTGATTTATAAATCCGGTGGAGAGTGAAGCATTGTCAGTGACTGTAAGTTTAGTCTAATGAAACGTAATCATGGTACCTTGAGCAAGCACATATAATGCATTATGTTACCCACTTCAACTTTGTGTAGCGTACTATGCGCAGATCTGCATACATCTGTACATTCTGCACAGTTTCGATTACACTCGAAGGCATCTTTAT
>KN885947.1:17817-28383 GCA_000934455.1 Apostichopus parvimensis | reverse complement strand
CTACTCAACTCGGTTTCACGATTCAACCACGTTTACACGTGACAAACGTTTCTTAGACTTGAAATGTAAGGCGCAATCGTTCAACATATTATTCACATATATATTCATATCATTTAGTTTCCTCAGACAGATTTACGGAATGTTCCGCCCTGCCCCGCCCCTCCGTCTGCCTTCGTCCCCTGCATTTCTATGAACACTGTGTAACCCAAACATATGTCTCGTCTCGCTCTTTTTATTGCCATTATTTTCCGGCCGTTTAGTTCAGCTGAACTTTGGCTGACGCAATCATTGAGTATATGGTACGGGCAACAACAACTACTAACAGATGTACGCTACAGAGCCGTCTTAGTCTCTTTGAATATGTTTCCGTCCCTAATTCATGAGTAGAACGAAAGAATTGGGGCTTGTTTGGTTAAAATAAGCCCTATAAAGTGCATAAGTTTATTGAGACTAAGTACACAGGCAAAATCTACGCATACTGTCAGCGTTAAACAATTTATTTAAACAATGCATTTCATACGATTACACCTACTTGGTACACACACTTCTTGCGATTACACCTACTTGGTAAGGATGCTAATGCTGGTCGTCTTGTTAAAATAACTTGTGTAGTAAATTGAAGAAATAAGCAACAAATAAAGGAAACATTAAGCAATTAGTAATTAAACATCATGAAGATAAACCCTAAAAACTTACAATGGTAATTTATCAGTAAGTTAGGGTGAAAAGGAAGGATTTTTTTTTTTTTGAGGTATCCGTAGTATGGCAGCGAGCCAAGTTACATGCAAATCCGGCCGGCTAGATGAATGACTAAATTTGAACGACCCGAAACATCCGCGTGTTCAAGATAGTACGACTTAACCATCCATGTATCTTAGCAAACGTCTCTGATTTTGTATCCATTGTACGACGGTAAGAAAGTACATTATTTTGCTCTTAACTACACTGAGTAATGCTACGCTAGAATTCGAATGGATAAATTGTTTTCAATTTGTTTCGATTGCTTTGATGGGCTTTGTCGACGATCGTTTGTTTATGTTTATGTGTACGTTAGTGTGTTTTGGAAATTCTTCTGCACGTGGGTATTTGCAGTAACAAGGAAACTAGTAGTATTAGTAATAGTGTGATATGCCTGTGTTCAAAACTACTATTAATCGTCAGCTGCGTTTGAAAGTTATATTCTACACTTTTTCCATTCGATTAGTGAGCGTGATTATATTACTTAGTTTCTGTTTATATATTTTACATGGCTATGAAAATTAGAATGCTCGTCTCGTACTAAAATCATGCATAACGTAGTAAGGAGTGTTTTGGCTGATGTAACACCGTGAATATGCACCGTGCATATGGTCGGTCTAGCGATGTGATACGTAGTGTCTATATTTAATTTAGCACAGTAAAGTATAGGCAGTAAGTTACATAATACATGTAAACATTTTAGAAAGGATATGCTAAATTATAAAATCAAATCACGTCTATAATAATAGTGTATGATAGTGGGGAAGGTCTATTACCACAGACAACAGATCATAATGCAGGCCTGAGATTATAATTGTGTACATGAAGCTGCAATTGTTGAGCACACATTTGAAATGCTCTTTTTGTATTTGTAATGGGTAATTTCTGCAACTATAATTAGCAATTACATGCACTTAACATATTTGTTTTGGAAAGAGTGAGGGTGTGCAACTGGTACAGGTAAGTATCAACCTCTATATAGGTTTCCATAAGAGTTATCCTTTTAATTTGTTACATTCTCCCAGTATCAAACATACTGTACTGTAATACTGTATTATTACTGTATTATAAGTTAATTGAATAAGTTCTGACTGTATTATATTTTCTCCCTACAGGATTCACAGCTGTAATGTAAGATTCCTTGAAGTTGAACCACTTGCAACATACAGCTATAACAAGAAAGGTGTTCGTTAATTGATTTCCGATCGAAGAAGCAGTTTAAAGATATTTTGATAGAAGATACTGTAAACTGAACGAAAGAAATGGCCGAAAAAGCGGATAATCCGCAAGCATCTGCTTCAACTAAAAACGATGATTTGGTCACCTTAAAACCCAAAATATCCCTCTTCAATGGGGTCACTATCATTGTGGGGGTCATCATTGGCTCTGGTATTTTCATTTCCCCCGGACTTGTCCTGAGGGAAACAGGGTCGGTAGGGAGTGCTATGCTGGTGTGGGTGTTTTGTGGAGTATTTTCCATGGTCGGTGCGCTGTGCTATGGAGAACTGGGTACAATGATCACCATGTCCGGAGGGGACTACGCATACATTTACCAGGCCTTCGGATCTCTGCCTGCATTTTTGCTGCTATGGGTTACGGTTGTCGTCATTAGACCGACAGCCCAAGCTGTGGTTGCGCTCACCTTTGGCAATTACCTCCTGCAACCTTTCTTCCCCGATTGCGAACCTCCACTACAAGCAGCTAAACTTTTGGCTGCTATCTGCATTAGTGAGTATAAAACTTAATTGTAATTACAGTACTTTCTCCAATGAGTCAAACCAAATTAGCTTATATACTTATTTCACTTCATCCTTTAAAAATGGTGAATTGATTGTTTTCAGTTCGTAGTGCAGTACACCTGCAGTACTCGCTGTCAAGCAACTTGTTAAGAGGCAAGAGGCAAGAGAGCAAATAAACTATTAAAATGTATCTAGAAATATACTATAGTTGAATGAATAAATAAATAAGATTCAAGATGCAAACATACAATGTAATAGAATTGGGTTTCTTTTTAGGGTCCTTCCTTTCACAGCTTGCCATGCAAGCTTAATGTTGTAACATACACACTGTATTTATAAATAACTTTTAGATACTGGGTTGTTTTTTTTCCATCTGTATAGTAACCATACAGAGTAACATTAAATTACACTAAAACAATATACAAATGAAAGAATGAAGGTGAGAATGATTTTTTGCATGGCCTAATAATCTTAAGTTAATTATGCAGTTGAAAACATAAGTTAGCAATACATGCAACGCTGTCAAGTGAAAAATCGGTCGTTCAATGTCGTGAATGCATTGTACTGGTAATGTGAACATATGGTGGAATGGTTGGTACACGTTATCTCTACATATACTTACAATTTGTTATAGTACCAAGGTCATTACCTGTGATTGTTGCACTGTAGGTTAATTATACACTGTCTGTAGAATGTACAGTAATTGGTTTTGATGAAACAAATGAAACTCAAGCAAGTTTATTATCATTGTAATATAGCATCTGCAGTTGCCTAAAAACCATAGCATTTAAGTTATTTTCTTGAATTGCATTTCCTTTCCTTAGTTTTTATTTATTTAATTTATTTTTTTGGCATTTCTTTTCCTTAAAAATGTGTTTACTGAAATGTTTACTGAATTTCTACTGTAAACATGTGACAGCATGCTTGTTAAAGCAATAATGTGTAATGTGCAGGCATGTCTACTAAGACACATAACCCATACATTTGAATATTGATTTAATAGGCACTATACTGTATGTACAGTACAATATATAACTGTAGCTACATTGTTAAGAATTAGAAATGGCAATAGATAATCTACTATCTGAATGAATAGTTAATTACTCCAGCCTTAATATAATAATTAACATATGTACAGTATGACAGTACACATTATATACATTGTGTACGCTGTGCATTGTGTTGCAGCCTCTTGATACCGTCCCAGCAAACACAAAAACGTTTTTAAAACGTTATTAAAACGTTTCGTCTTGTGTTTTGATAACGTTATTTGTGGTGTAATAAATATGTCACGAAAACGTTTTCAGGCTATTATTTCAAAACATGTTTTCGTTAAAACATTAATATAACATTATTATAACATTAATATATATCTCATAAATACGTTATGCTGACGTTTTCATAACACCACATTTAACGTTATAAAAACATAATTTAGAGGCTCTTTTAAAAATGTTATGATAAGGTTTTGTGTTTGCAGGGTAAGTTAATTTACCTTACTCTGACGATAATTTGATAAAGTCACTCATGCCGAAGCTTGGATTGTACTGATCGCTCCTTGACAAAACCTTGTTTAAGTTTGAGGAATGGGCCTTGTACAAATTCAGATATAATTCACTTATTTTTTATGACTTGCAGTTCAGTGTATACTGTATGTGCTTGGACCCACAATGCATGTGTATTGATTATCAGGCAATATCTTGTACATTAAACCCTTTCTTTGTACCCACATTAATAGGTTTAGGACTCTTTGAAACTCCCACCCCTCCACCCCACCCTCAGAGCATGGGCCCCCCCTCCTGCTCTGTTCTCATTAATTAAAATGAAGATAGTGAAGTTTGACATTGATCCGTCTTTCACAGTGACATTGTACTTGGATGTAGTTACCAATTTGTGACTTGGCAGTGCTTACTGAAGTTACTGTACCTCTGTTTTATTTTGGTTGTACAACCCTGTTCAGTTTATTTATATGCATTCTAGCTTTGACGTCAGAAATTATTTAGGTTATGGACCGTGCTATAGTCCTGGATGCCTCACATACTTTTGTCTGACACAACAATTCCTTATTGTGGCTATAAAGTCACATATGTGTAAGGTCTCTGGAAATGGTTCATAAGTGAATGACTGAATTTTAAGATGTTAAAATTTTATTGAATTCAGATTATTCAAGAGTAAATATTGATTGAAAATTGTATTGTGGTGGAAGTGTTGTATTCATCCACATCTACCGTAGACTAAGAATAATGCTGGGAGATCCCTGTTGTGTAGTAGTACTCAGATGTATTATGTCTTTGCATTGCAGACACTGCATATACAGTAGTACTACAGTCTATGTAAAGTATGACGTAGAGGGATCATAGATGAGATGGTGCCCGATTAAACACTAAGTACTATCACTGTATATGGTTCACATGTTTTGGAGTTGCTTTGACAGGAAAGTGAGAAAACTGTTTTTGCTGTATAGCAACAAGCTCAATGTTTGATCTGCCAAACATACAGTATTTACCATATGTTTTGTCTTTTAACCAATTAGGCTAGGGTTGCAGTACTGTGCATGTCTTTCTAAAGACAAAAAAAAAAGTCTTTCTAAAGAAACGTTTTTGAATTTTAATGGAATAATTGTTGACATTGTGGGATGAAAATATGCCGCTGTTACCGTACTGTATAATGGCATATTATTATTTTCCACCTGACTTTAAGTCCTGGGTGTTGCTTTTCCAATGTTGTGGTACATACTTTACATGCATACTTTTGCATAGAGTAGCAAAGCAGCAATCGTTGACATGTGACAGTGGTTCGCAACTTAGAAACAAATTTTGGAATTTTGAGTTCAAACGTTCCAGTCTAATGGATACTACACTGCTAATGTACTGCATATCTCTGTTGTTTAGTATTTACCAAGTGGCATGCAGAACAAATATATATATTTGTTTGTTAACAAACATCAAATCAAGAAGGTTCTTGTAAAGTGATTATAAAGCGATAACACAGACAGGCCTGTACAAAGTTGTTTTTAGGATTATGAAACTGAACACAACAAGCGCTCAGTACACGACAAAAATACAAACGTCTGCATACTATTGTGTGAATTGCAGTTTTACAGTATTTATTGAATTGTAATGCAGCAGGCGTAACCATAGAGAGAGTCAAGTTCATTTTGCTGCTATTTACAATATTAATTCAGAGGTTCTTTATATCTAGGTTGTTCATAAGTTTGAAGTGTTTGAACAAAAAGTAATACACTGTGAAAATTTATGTTTAGATATTGATATAGTTGAGTGGATAAACAGCATTGACATTACAAGTAATGAAACCTAGCATCTTAGATAGTAGTGCATGGCGTCAAACCATGGGGGGCTTCAGTAAGGTGGACTCTTCAATCGGGAAAAAATCACAAGGTTTTCCCACTATTATATGGTCCTCCAATTGAATAAAATATGGCAAAATGAGCTGAAACTGAAAATTGGATAGCCCCCAATTGTGAACTGTATAGTTACGAGCCAGGCTTCTCCCATACGTATGTGGCTGCTTAGTGTGGTTGTTTAATTGCCTTCCAGGCCGATGTTTATTACAGCATTGACGTACTGTGGGCACAGCATCGTTCTAAATAAAACACAAAACAGTATGTACAGCTGTGCTGATGGAGTTCATCATCATTGCATGATGATACTGTAAATGTAACAAATTGTTTAACTTGGAAGTTGCTAAAGAAAAAATAATTAAAAAACAACACCGACAAGATATTGTTTAGTAATGATATGTTATACAATGCCCCTAAATAAGTTTATATTTAACAGAGCATTATCTAAGACACTCTGAAAGTATTATTGAGAAAGTTTGGCAAATTTGCAAATGTGAGAAATTTTTACAAATTACTACATTATCTTTGCAGTAGGATAAACTAAGGTCATCAGTGTTGTCTTTACTGTAGATATATGCTAGAAAATAAAACAGCCAACAGTTGATACATGTGAAGTCATACTTCTACTATAGGTTTCCTAAAGTGCTGAAATTTGATTTGACTCACTCTGGAATTTCCCACACCTGGAGAGCCTGGCAGTGAATAATTAACCAGTATTGCATTGCAAAATGCTATGCAAATTGGGCAGACTGCTATACAAGTTTTGTATACAGGAACCAAAGTATTTTAAAAGAGGCAAAGCTCATAGCCTTTAAAACTGCACTGCACTAAACTTACACTAAACTATCCCAGGTTGCCTTATTACCCCTAGGAAAGTACTTTAGGGGACTTTAAGCAACTTTTTAGCATTGAATGATATAAATAATCTTAACCAATACCGAAAGACCTTTAAGGTTACAATGTTAATAAACTTGTTTTAACTCAAATTCCCATTTGTAACCAAACAGAAGGTTAGACTTGTGTCTATATAATGGCTTTGTAACAGTGTGGTTATCGAGCGGATCATATCTTTATTTTATGGAAGGTAGTTTCGAATGGAATTATGGACATCCCAAAATTAGCTTGATATGTGTGGTTAAAACACAGTTTAACTTAAGCAGAGACTTTCAAAGAAAGACAATCATGTTGATTTTTTCCTCTGCGTATGCAATTAATTAATCTGTACAGAGTACTGTTCATAAAAATTATAAATACTTTGTAGTTCTTTGTTGCCAATGTAACTATGAAAAGATTACAGAGATACACCACAGAAAGATGTTTCTGCAACATATCTTATGGATTGCTTGACCTTGACCAGTTATACTAAATAGTAAACATGGATAAACATTGCCCATCTTGCGAAGACATCACTTCTTCGTGACACGCCTATTGCCTATTATTACTAGGAATGCAGAATCGTCTGTCGTTATTAACCTGCAGACTGACTGCGATACCTTCTGTATCATGTGTAGGTTTTCACAGAAGTACAGTAGACAGAAATACTTGAATAATCCTCGAAATTCCATGTACAGTAGGCCAATAAGCATTGATTCAAAAGGAACCAAAATTTATGCTGGTATGTGGATTTGTCTTTGCATTATCTTGAGCCAACAATTAATTTCCTTTGTAAAGTTTACTGCCTTCTAGCAAGAGTTTAAAAGTTTTTGTGTCCTATCATTAAATGATTTTCACCGTGAAATATCTGTACTCACAATTTGATTGGCTTTTATTAGATCATAAACAGTACCTGCAGAAATTGAAACAGATTTGGCATATCTATGCAATTGATATGAAACCTGCTTTCAATATGCAAAAAAAAAACATATTCAAATGAGTTGGTTTGTCCGATTGTGTGCATGACCCCTGCAACTATGTATGTTTTTTAACATTTTTTTGGTTATATAACTTAGTACTAAAAGACTCAAGAAGAAAAAGTATACAACTAAATATTAGATTAGACTATACTAAGCTACAGAACAGTACTACACTTTTACTCAATAAACGTTCAGTGCAGTAGCTGTCAATTGATATAAGTACACAGTACAGTACAGAAATACTGTGTACATAATCTAGTTTAAAGTTAAACAGGTGTGGATATTTACAATACAATACTAGCATATAGACAACTTTATGCAAATATACAGTATGAATGTAGGCAGACAGCTTGTACAGAGAAAAAAAACGTGCAAATTTGCATACTGTATGGATCATGTATGTACACATACTGTGCTTAATTGTACACATGCTATGCATTATTATACAGCGAGAAGACATTTCCAGGGGTCTGTGGGATGATTGGCATCACATGCCACAACATATTCTGATAATTCCACTTTAGTGCAAAATTAATTTTTTATTTTTTTGTTACAAAGTATTACAGACAGTACAGTACTTTTCAGAAGTCAATGACAATGCCAACAAGAACTGTAGGTAATAAAACATAATAGAGCCAAACAGTGGCTTCTTATTGTTGCCAGTCTTTTAATTACATGGTGCTTAGTATCTAGCCTAGGTAGGTAGCATGGATGAATTATTTTTTACTGTGGGTTAAAACAAGCTAACACTAAGTCAAATAAACTAGGACATTCGCACACCTATGGTAACCTTCGATCTGGAAAGGTGACACTTATTATTGTCCTGGCCACATAATTACGGCTGCACTGTACACAGCTGTGTTACTTCATTATTTTGCGTAGTATTTTGCCATGCAACAATGGATAAATTATTCCCCGCAGTACTGTATAGGATAGTACAGAACCGTACAATACAGGACTGTACTGTACAGCACATTACAGTATTGAACAGTTTAGTGTTTATTACTACATAGTATACAAATAATGAATGGTTATGAGTGCAATAGTGCAAATATTTCATGAGTTGAAAGATGGAATGTTCCATTCAACGAGGCGCAGCCGAGTTGAATGGAACAAATTACATCTTTCAACGAATGAAATATTTGCACTATTGCACGAATGGAAACCATTCATTATTTGTTTTATACAACATATTATATTAAGATGGGTAAAATGCACTCATGCAACAGATTGTTTTGAACAGACAGGTTTCTCTGCTCTCTTACCATTGAAGAAAGTGCTATCAAAAAAGTATAACCCATGGTTCTATTTCATGGAGTGGAATAGAGCGGATTTTGCATGCAATCAACGAGCAATTGACCAATCAAATGACCAGAATACAATTAGGTGTTGTATAATACAGAATAGTGTACCCAGTACAGGATAGTGCATAATAGCTCAACAGAATTATGCCACATGGTAACACTCTACTTTCATGGCAAAGTTCATTTTGCTTCATTAACTATCATTAATTTGGAAAGCTATCACTAATAGGAGAGACTATTCTAATTTTGTTTTTGTTAATTTGCTCCGATGGGGTTTCGGATGATGCCTGGTGCCTTCTTAATTAGCCAATTGCATTTGTTTGGGTTCTACAGAACTTGACTTCCTGTCAAGAGGAATAGTAAACAGCTGCCTTTGTCTCAGTACCAAACCATCATAATGCATTGTCCCGCAAGAATTTAACAGACAAAGCGTGACTCTTGTTTTTTCTATCTTTTTGTCTCTTCGTAAAGATAACCATACAAATTTGATCAACAGTAGGATCGTAATTACGATCCTACTGTTGATCAAATTTTTATCAATTTAAAAAATTGACAAAAAGAATGTCAAATTTTAACCAATTCATGATACTAATGTTCACGTATGTTAACATACGTGTACATTAGTATCATGAATTGGTAAAAATTTGACATTTTTTTGTCAACAACAAATTTAAGATGAAATCTACAAGAATTATCAACACAAGTTTGACGATTGTAGCTTGGTCAAATGTTTTTATATTATCCCTCTTCACCTTAAGGTCTGTTTCCCATTGAGAGTTTTGAACAAGTACACTAAAAAATGTTCTGTTGAAATGGAAGCCATTTAGCCAATGGTTTGGAAGCATATTAGTTATTTAATTTACAGTTTAATTACATTTCACACAAAACTATGGATTGTTTAGTCTGTAGACCTATGTATATTATCCTCCCTCATTCCTCCCCTCTTATCTCCTTCTCCCTTCCTCCACCTTCTCCCCCACCCCTCCGGGCCTCCCCCTCCCCCATCAGCAATTCATCTGCTGCTTTTAGTTTTTATAATAATGATTTTATATGTACAAGTAATTCTAGTTTGGCCTGTTTTGTGTTTTTTTTTTTAATAGCTTCTTTAAATTGTATTTATTTGTATTTCTAGTGTACATGTCTTTGATCATTTCATCTGTCTGTACCTTCTCATATTTATATTTTTACTCTGTAAACATTTCCGCAAACGTGTAGTTTCCTGCTTGGGATTTAACAGATCTACTCACTAATTACAGAACACACAAACATCCATGGTTAAATACAACATTACACGATGTGATGCCATATGATTTAAATATCAAAGGAATTTGATTAATTTGGTCAATGAATCTTTGAATCCATCAATATTTGTATGGAGAAACATTATTGCAGTTCTCTTGCCTCCTGCCACTCCAGCTGTAGTGGGAGTTATTTATGTATGCCGCACTTCTTGAACGATTCCATAAGAGATAATTGATAGCTTAAACAGGAAGTCCTCAATTCTGCAGGGGTACCAGCATCTCATAGAGAAGGGAAGACCATTGTTAAATTAGTCAATTTGTTCTTGGAGA
>KN885947.1:0-14711 GCA_000934455.1 Apostichopus parvimensis | reverse complement strand
ATAGCTTAAACAGGAAGTCCTCAATTCTGCAGGGGTACCAGCATCTCATAGAGAAGGGAAGACCATTGTTAAATTAGTCAATTTGTTCTTGGAGAATATAACCAGGCTGTCTCATTGATAGATCATGTAGAAACTATATGTTAAGTACAGTAGTACTGTACTCTAGCCTTAGCCAGCACTGGAGTGTCCTATCACCGTAGAATCAGACCACTCTTTTATTTTCTCCTGGTCATCAGAGCGTGGCTTCAATAACATTTTCAGGAATTCTTACTCTAGTTGTGCTTGTGTTATTTATGCATGCCCTGTTACAGTCCCAACAGTGCAATGACACAGGTGTACTGTACATGTGTCACTATTTTCGGGGGAATTGAATGTTGAGTATGATAAGTATGACAAAAGTATGCATCTTTACGTATCATTTTATTGTATTTACCTAAAATGGTAGACTGGGTGTAAAAGAAGAACCGTATGGAGCAGTGCCACCATAATCGGTAAAACATTATACTATGAAGAAAATTTCCATTTAATTTAGTGATTATTTGGTCTTAAATGCCCCTAAAGTATGAGTACATGTAATGATATATGATAGAGGTGACCACAGCAGTAAGGCTGTATACATTATAGGCAAAGGCTTGTTTAACAGAAAGAAGGATACTGTGGATCATTACAATGTATGGCCTACAGAGTACAGACTACAATAGTCTTTTGGGCTCCCAAACAGAATTGTGACCTCACAAACAGTTTAAAAGGTTCCATTATAGCAGAATGCTATATATGATCCAAATTTTCAGTGGCATGACAGTGTTTTTTAAAAAATATTTAGCCTTTGAAGAAGATCCTGCTAGGATCGAAACGTCAGGCCAACTTACTTTTACACATTCTCCTACATAGGCTCTCTAGTGGATAAGCAGTTTGCTAACAGTTTTACTTTATTTTTATTTTTATTGGGCACAATTTTGCAACAAACAGCATTGCCAGGTGTCTTTCATTTCTCAACCAAGGTCTTTTTTTATGAGGAAAACCCCCCCAAAAAATATTTGAAACTATTTGTGATCCAAACAAATTCTAAAACTTCTATTTATTCAATTCATACTAAAACAAGGAAAGAAATCACAGATGATTGAGAAATATTCTATTAGAGAATAATAGACAAGTTTGTTCTTGTAAAGAAGTTCAACAACGTTTTTGTTCAGCAAGTTACGCAGTTTCATACTATGACTTTACTAATACAGTAATGCCCACTACATCTCTCTACATACGATCTCTTTGTTGTTTCCTAGATACGGCCTGTCTCGGTCACCTTTAATTTCCCGCCATTTCTTCCTTTCCCCATTCAGTAGTCTGAAGAGTGGTCTATTCTATGTTTGTCTCTGATGATTGATTCATCAATGGTATGGCAATCCATTGTGCATATATACTGTGCAGTATAGTGGCGTGTAGGATATTTTTCTTGCATGACTGAACCAGTTGGTGTATTCTTTATCGTTCACAGCAAGCAGAACATCAGATTAAAAAGTTCACAAATCAATGCCTTCAGTGTTGAAGGACATCAGAGTGTGAATAAAAATAGTTTGTCATAGTCATACATGGAATTACAGTGTGAAGGCAGATGTTTTCCCCAACTTTTGTTGTTGTTGTTAGGACCAGCAGGGTTCAATGCTTTATTTCAATTATCAATACAGTTCAAATGGTTTCTACTTTTATGTGGTGTGTGTGTGTTACTGCTATCCTGTGTATATTTAGGCGCAGGTATATTTTTGCACTACTGTGTACATAGTGAAAAACACAATTATATGCTACACCCACCGTGTGGTAAATGTTAATTTCTGTTCTTATTATTATAAGAATGCAAGGAAATAGATTGTTTTGGTATGAAGTAGTACCGAAGCAATCATGAACCTACTTGAAAGTTTAGGTAGCTAAAAGCAGCTACTGTAAGGTTACGACCCATATCTTATGTAGGAAATCAAAGCTTAGCCGATGTTCAAACTGTCTAGAGCTACAAATAGGAGGCCAAACAAACAGGTAAAATTGAAATTATTCAGGGTCTTATTACAAATTCAGAGACTTTTTCCAGGGATAGTAGTAGTACATAAAATCTGGGGGCATTTCTCCAGGGACACTTTCAATCTGGGGATGGCACATGTATAACATCTGGGGACTGTCCTCAGAAACATGGTACTGTCCATAATTCCATATTTGGCATGGGGTTGGAATCTCACCTGCTTCACAGAATTTCTCCATGCCTCCCTCCCTCCCTAACGACTCCCTGATAGTGCCCAACCTCTGTAAAAAGCTGTGGTTTGTACAGTAGATAGATATTGAATAGCTCAAGAATGTTATTCCTCAGGGATTGCTACCACAATCCCTGCCCTGCTCATATTGTAGTTCCTTCCCTTTTTAACATTAACATATTAACCATCCTGGTATGAGTAATGTTGGTAAAGTTGGACATCCACCAAAATAATGTTATGAACTTTTAGCATATGCTTAATTAGTAACTTTTATTATTTACAGTATAGGTGAACATTTTGGAGGCAATATTGATGCAGTTTTTAGTACTTGAACAGTAGGCTACTATACATGCACTGGAGGCACTACGTGGAGGGGGGGGGGTTGCTCCCCCTATCAGAGCTATTCATCCAAAATATATAATAACTAGGCTAATCGTTTGTATTAGAAACAGCTTCCAATGCAAATAAAATGCATTAATGTGAAAAATTGTCAAATGATTGCACCATTTTGCACCTGAGTCACTTTACTTGTAGAAAAATCCCCAAACGGGGTGACGCAACCCCATATTAGTGTTATATTTTTGGCCGCCCCCCAACAATTTGCCTTGCCCCCTAGTTGCCCCCTCCCCCCAAGATTGCCTTGGCTGTTGCCACCACTGCATTCATGTATCCAGTGCTGTACAATACCATACTGTAGGCCTACTTCCAATCTGAAAGTTAAACCCTCCTAGTCTGAGTCTGTTCATTTCATGTGCTCATCTTCAGTATTAAGTTAATCATGTATCAAACCTTAACTGATAAACATAGATAGTGTACAATTGAACTGCGTTATAAAACAATTAGAAATTACTGAAGAGCCTAGTACGGTAGTACTGTACCTGCATTATTATGACATCGACCTCCACAAGTACTCTACATTTGTTTCTTGTGTGTTATGATCTACTGTATACAGTATATGAGATCAGAAAGAGATCGTAAGTACTCTTTATCAGTTAATAGATCTGTACAATGTGTGAAGTACTTCTTGTGAAGTGTGCAGGCAGTAGCGGAGCGTCCATACAGTCAGGGGGGGATGCCCCCCCTGACGGACTCAAATGGACTGCTGGCGCCCTTTTCAGCTTTTTACCACTTTTTACTTATTTGCGATTATTGACTTTTTTATTGCGCTCTCATCTACCTATTGACATTTGTCACATTTTGTTGGTGTAATTTTCTGACAAAATGACGATAACACCTATTTATTCTTCGTTTATCTGCAAATTAGCAAGGCCCGGAAAGGGTCATTTCCGGCGATCTAGAGTGTATCTTTACTCAAAAAATTTCTGTACGCTCCGCGCCAACCAATGGTGGCGCTCCGCTTAGATATTGTCGAAAGTGCCCCTACAGACCATTCTCGCCCCCCCTGACCAATACCCCTAGCTCCGCCACTGTGTGCAGGTATCCTTGCATGTGATCTTCAAGGACACGCTACTGTATTTACATGAGTTAATGCAGTGTAGTGAATTGACATCGATCTCTGTGTTGTGAATCTTCAGATTTAATTCACATCTCACTTACCTGTCTCCTTTACCTACGCACACCCATGTACCTACTGTAGCCTTATAACTGGTAACAGCGCCCCCAATGACCCTATCAGTAAGTTTGTTACCTGAGCTTCCTTGAGCAAACAGTCTTACAGGTCGATCTTCAGTATACGGCTGTAAAATCAAGAATGTCTTTATTCAAGTACAGTACTTTCCTGAGAGCCAGTGCTCCCTGACCTTCCAAGTTATTTCCAGTGGTTAGGGAGCCTTACATTGACATGTATATGGAAAGGGGATTGGAACATGGGTAGGAGTGCAATCAATAGGGGGATACCCCTCCGTAATACATACAGTATATACCCTGACCATCAAGTTATTTCCATGTGTTAAGGAGCCTGACATTGACACCTATATGTAAATGGGATTGGGACATGGGTAGGAGTCTGATCAATGGGGGGATACCCCTCCGTATATAAAAGTTGCAATTTCATAGTTAGTACTACTGTATATATGCAGTATGAAAAGCATCTGGAGTGTAAAATGTTCAGATTGTAACGCAAACAAAAATCAATATGCAGTAATACTTTGTATTTTTCGGGGGGCTACAATTTGTTTTCACCTTTCACATAAAAATGGGAGAAAGAAAGACCAAAAAAGTTGGGTATTGCTCCTCACTCCATAATAGTGGCCGATGGAAATAATGTACACTGCTTAAATACATACTTATAGTTGTACATAACAAGTGTAGTCCCTGAACTGTTATCTTTATAATTGGTATGATAGTGTCTTGTTGTCTTTTCTCTTTGCAGCAATACTGACTTTTATAAACTGTATGAACGTGAAATGGGCTGCTCGAGTTCAAGATATATTTACGGTGGCTAAAGTTTTAGCTCTCATAATCATCATCATTGTTGGATTATACAACATGATGTTCAACGGTAAGTGAAAAGGTTTGAAGTTTTTGACAATTTTATTCCCTGGGAATAGAGAGAAAAAAATGATTATGATGAAGTTGGATACATGCGTTTGTATCTTGTTAATTGTTTTTCCCCCAGTAAATTTAAATAAATTGTTTTTCCCCCGGTAAATTTAAATAAATTGTTTTATGCATGCTATCACATCATCCATCATGTTAAAGGCACTAGTTGATATGAAAATTGATCCGGCAGGCCACAACGAAACTTTGTTGCCAATCCACTTGCCTCAACACTTTAGGATGTATCTACTCAAAAGTGGACATTTTACATTATTTTTTCAAATATAAGATCATAAGGTTTTAAATGTGCATTTTTCATATGTTATGTTCGAATATATCCTATCACCAGAGACCCTACTGTACCAGAAGAGGGCCAGGGAATAGACCAGTTGGAAATGGGAGAGGGAGAGAGGGGGGGGGGAGAAGGTGATAGGAGGGCAGTGGATGGGGATGGAAGGTTGTTACTTAATCTGGCCACCTCTTTAGGTAAAATAAAAGATTCCTGCTGATGCTGTTTCTGAATACCTTTTTGGATGTTAGCCAAGAATAGGATAGATCTGCTTATAGTGACAGATTTTGTATGTTCTTGCAACAAGAGCTAATTTAGCTTTCATAAATAATTAGCAATAATTAAGAAGAGTGAATGAGAGTTGTTATACTGCAATTAATTTGCTCCTGGCTTTGCTGTCTCCCCACAACCTTAGCACTCTCGTTCTATGGGTGACCTTTCAACACTGTGCGCCCTCTGTGCCCCAGACCTCTCTGGTCAATGCCCTGCCTTCTCATTCTCCCACCCTCACTTTAAGACTAAAAGAATAGTTTTTGAGCCATTCTCTATATATTAATGTTCACAGGAAGGGTAAGCAGTTTTGAAAATATGTTTGCTAATACCAGTACAGATGTGGGTAGTTATGCTGTTGCCATCTATGGTGGATTATTTGCCTATGGAGGCTGGTAAGTAAACTGCAGATATTTATTATGATCTTAGCCCAAATTTCTCTTTTGAAGAGGTGCTTAAAAAGTATCTGTGACAGAGTACATTGATAGCAGGCAAAAGGAATGGGAAAATGTTGAAGAAAGTTGCATTGCTCCTAAAAAGAAGGCAGTGAGAATGAGAGAGGGGGTAGGAGTGGGGGTCCGGTGGTGGATGGAATAGTTTCAAGAGAGAGGAAAGCTTTTTACATTTCTAAAATGACAAAATAACATAATTGTCTTCGTACCTCTCTCACCCGTCTGCAGTGGTCTTATGCACTTTGCTTTTCTACCTGACCGACTAACTAGGTAATGTTTTATAGACTTGCGCCCTCTTCCATATCCCAGGCTCCACCCACCCTCTGTTCCATGCGAGTCTACCATTCCTGCAGATCAAGAGCCTTCTCTGACCTCAGTGAATCTATAACACCCTTGTGAAACACATCTAAAGCTTCCTTTGATTTCTACATTTTTGTGAACATTTTGATCACATGAAGTTTTAATGCTTAATTTGCATACCGCATACTCACCCAAATTTATATGACAGTATATATCATTAACTGCCAGTGGCAATCAACTATATGCAGGTAGTTGGTATGTGGCACTGTAATTCACCTATTTGGTTGACCAAGATGGTTCACACTGTTGACCAGTAAGTGCTTCATATTTCCAATATATTCTTCATATACAGGTACGCTTTTGATAGTCTTTTGTGATTTTCTCTGTCATGCACTCATCCCATCCTGCTACCCCCCCCCCCCCCTCAGGGCTCACTTGTAAGATCAAGATTTACAGTTTGGTTGGTTTAGAAGCAACCTTGACCTTTCTTTACAGTAAACCATATGAACCATTTTGGAGTACAGCCAACACAATACCTTCAGTTTGTTCTCATATGTGTCCACAATCTGTTGTTTTGCACTTCCTACTGTACATCTACCTTTTAATTGGTAAAGTTTTATTAGATCTTACTACAGTACTGTACATCTGCCAGGCATCTTTGACAAGGGCTACAGTACCTCTGCTGGAAATGATAGCACAATTTATATACAGACACACACACACAGATATATATGGGAATCCTCTCAATGTGGCTAAATTTCTACATTAAACAATGGCTACTTTTCTGTGACCCCTGTTGGGTACCCAACTAAGTTTTGACCTCCGATTTGCCTCCTTAAACATTCTCTAGGCCTAATATGGTAACTGGTTTCACACAATGACCGAGAGCAAACATGACAAAATTATTTAGTATCAATAAATAATATGATTGAGTGGTACAAGGTGTGGTATTTGTAGTGGGGGAGGGAGGGGGGAGTGGGTTTGAGGTGGACAGGGAGGGTACAAACATGGAAGATGGGAGTGAGAGCAGAAATCTAGTGAATTTCAAATTTTAAAAGGGGCAGATATTTTCCTGAAAGCTATGGTCCTGTTATAGCACCCATAGTCAAATCTGCCCTAGTTTTGAATTAATGCCAGCAATCTGTTTATGTATTTCACGTTAATACTGTCGTGTATTTGGAGTACAGTGCATTTCAACTTGGCATGCAATTCAAGTTTTGAGAGGGAAAACATGCCTTTTATTGCCAACTTTTATGCAGTGTTATAGGGTTGCATGTGTGCACACCCAAAACTCTTGTGGGGTACAAAAAGGTAACAGGAAATTATTAGCTATTATTTCTCACCATGCACCTGGGTAAGCAATCATATCAGAGGGAACATTTAGGAAATGTTCAAAGAAAATGTATAATGTGGAAAAGAAGTGGTTTGATAGTTTTAGCAGTACATCTATGTATTGTATGTATTTTAGATCCTCCTGCAAGCAGGAACTCGCGAAGAAGCCATCATTGGCTTATCAAAGCTGCAAGCTGACCAAAGTCAGTCTCTTAGATTCATATTAAACGTCCATGATTATGAATTGTGAATTGTCAACAACTCTACTGTAACTGGACGACATACATTAATCTTTAGTGACTCGAACTGGGGACCTTATGATTGAATGGCACCAGCGTTAACCACCGAGCTAACACTCCTACTGTAGTACACATGTACTGTAGTAGTAGTACACTAGTACACATGTAGGGAGAGCATGTATTTGTAGCAGTACATTTAGGGAGAATAAATGAGAAAGGGAAAGAAATCTAGAAAAATATTCAATCCATGTCTTAGAGTAGTGTTTAATGATAGCAAAGTGCATTGCAAAGAAGAGGGGGGGGGGGGGGGGGAGAAAAGAACTTTTGGTGGTAGAATGAGAAGGAGGGGTCATTGACAGATGGTCATCGGTCGCTGAGGTTGTGAGTAGACAGGTAAGCTTGTCGCTTGTAAGTTTCCAAACCCGGTAAGTTTGTAACATCTGCCCGAATTTCCTGTGATTACTAGCGTTCGGTTGTACATGATTCTTAAACTGCAGAAGAACATAAGAAGTAATCAGATTTTGGTATTTTGTCATCTTTTGCAGGAATTATCTTAACTTTGTGACAGAAGAATTAAAAGATCCCTACAGGTAAGGATTATATAATCGCTGATGTAAAAGTTTCACATTTTTCTGTTGGGCAGGGGTAACTTACTTAATGAAGGGACACTTTCGCTATTTATGATGTCCAATTTTGTGACACAAATATTTCCAGCTGTTACTGTCAAGACTTTGCCATTTGTTACACTTTGTAAAGTACCTAGTCTTTGTACACTTAGATGTGCAACCCCTGTTGCTCTTACTTTTGGCACCTTCTCTCCCTTAGAGCGGAAGTGCAGACCTGATGACTAAACATACGAATCCTTAAACACAATGCCTAGTCAAAAACTGTAGCCCCTGAAAATTGTAAAAAACGATACTGTCAGGCCTAGAACCTCACAAGTTTAGGTACTTGGTAGAAAATGCCAGTGCTTCAAAAATCTACTGGCTAACTTGAAGTTCCCATCGATGGCTTTTTCCTGAACACACATCAGTTTATACTGTGTACACTTGGTTTTCTTTTTCAGAGAGGTTCGATAATATTCACTGATAAGAAGCAGTAATAAATACATACAGGGCTTATATTCGGGACGGAAAAGCATGCCACCGAATTTTTGACTGACTTGTAGATTGTTAATGGACTTCATCTTGAGTTTAAGTTCTTAATGTATCCTGGTGAAAAATCCACCAGTTGGCATTCAGCCAGTGAATAGCCCTAATTTGAAGGCCCGACTGGCCCTTCCTCCCTCCAAATTGAACAGTTCCGAAACGGTGTTCATATGTAGTTATTTTAGGCTCAGTGTTACTGTTTCACAGCACAGTGACCTCTAGTAGATGATTAAAATACCGATTAAAAAAATGTATATATATATGGATTTGATTGCACTCAGATTTAATCATGATTAAAATCTGTAGAATAATTACTGTAGGTGTCAGGCTGATTATAAGTGGGCATGGTTAGGAGAAAGTCATTTCCTGTTGTGGATGTTCTCTATGTGTTAGTATATCAAGGACTAGAATCCTTGCTGTATTAAGGGAAGTGAAGTTAATAGTATTATTCCAGAGATGATGACCACACAAATGATGCATTATGACTGGGCTCTAGTGTGTTTAATGTTACCAGGGATCTCTGCACTATTTAATACTGTGGCTGTTATAATACAGGCTGTGGATTTGAATAGAGATTTACTACTAGCAAGTACACTGTGAGATAAAACTGTGGACAGGTGTCTGTTTGTCTGTAGTTAACGATGTGTGTAACTGTGTAACCTTCGTCCCTGTTTCTCCACCTCTGCCTTGATCTTACCCTCTTCATACTGATTAGGTTTCATTAAATTAAGATACATTTACTTGTTTAAATGTTTATCAATTTCATGTTTTTCCTTAATTACCTTATTAACCGTCCATTGCTGATTCTCTGTTCTTGCAGAAATTTACCGCGTGCTATTCTGATCTCCGTACCCATGGTTACAGTCATCTACGTGTTAGCGAACATTGCTTATTTTGCGGCCATGTCACCAGCAGAATTGCTGGCTAGTCAGGCTGTAGCAGTTGTAAGTATCCAGATACAACATTTCCTTTGGTGACACATAATCAGAAGAAACCATCCCCCCTCCCCCACCCCTCTCCCTCTCAGACACAGATACACATTGACTTTATGTACAAAAGTGGCATTATCTTTGAGTCATATTACATTTTGGACTGGTTCTTGCAACCACCTCATCAAATACCTGCAATTGACCCAAATTTGTCTGCAACATCTGCCCAAAAGTTTTCTTCAAAATAAAAATAAATTACTCCTGGAGTTAAAAGGTACCCTATCTTCCTTGAAAAACCTTTTAATGCATGACCACCCAGATAGATACAAGAGCATTCCTTCTCTGGCATTCACCTGTGAATTGAGTTTAACTGAAACTACCTGAATGGCCATGTGTTGGTTTTCCCTGCATTGCTACCCAGCATGATTGGACTCTTCTAAACCTGCACTTTATAGGAATCTTTTACGCTGCCAGAGTATCGGTGGCCTCATTGTATATGGGCTGCTACTGTAACGTGCTATACCAGTAATTCCTTAATTACACATGCACGGACTAAAATTATAACTGTACAGTATAGTTTATTGCCCAGTTTTTGCTCTGGTAGGCTAAAATTGATTGATGATTAAAAATTGAGCTGATTCAATCATGAACAAAGAAGTATTGAAAGAACTGATTGCAGTTCTATCTTGATTAGAGGCAAAACAAGTGAAAAGCGCTACAGCATATCACAGGCTCATCAGATTTTTTTACAGGTTGATACAAAAAATGACATTTGAAACTGTTCCCAAACCGTTAAACGTAACAGCAGTATGAATAAGGTTGTGACATCACAGATTCACTTTGCCTCCAACTTGTAAACCTTGGCTGGGACTATAAACAGTACCTATTAGAACACTGTGTAAATCACCATATGTTCAATGTACAGGTGTTCTTATAAGCCCCCAGACTCTGAAAAGCTCTTTGTCATCACAGATTTTGATCTGTAGAATATTAACGACTGATATGTGGCTGATAAAATGTCCATGGTGTTGTTTTGAAATTTCATTTTCACAATAACACAATGTAGTTTATTGTACCCATCACCATACTGGATGACTCTGTGATTTCCTTCATACCTTCTGAAAAGCAAACATAGACACATCTGGTGCGGCTTGAGTAACTTCATTTCGGCTTCTTTTCTTTCTTATCCCTTTGCAATTGACATAGGTCTCTACATATGGAAAATAATTTCATATTTTAATACAAACCTTTGAGGTAAATGATGTAACACAGGAGATTACTTTAATATCATTACTGAATGGGAAATTCCCCTTTGAATATTTCCTTAATCATTTCTGTCGCTGCTATAGTCTAGTGTGCCATGCAATATTTTGATATAAATACTACCGTCCTTCCTCGTGACATGTAATTTGACAGAGAGTTGAATCTCAGCCCTCAACCACAAAGCAAAATCTTAAAAAAGTTTTCTTCTCCCAAAAGAAAGACGTTTGCGTTGGGTTCAAGTCGCAAAAAAAATTGTGCTTTTTGTTGGTGAGCTTCATCCATTGTTTTGTCTGATTTGTTAACCTTTCTGCATTAGGGCAAATCCATCCAATTTAAGATCTTTGCCAAACAGGTGTGTGTTCTTTGTTGCCATGGTGAACACTATTGTATGCACATTTAGAGATGCACTCCTGTGGTTTGAAGGAAGAGTATTCTTCCTTGGTAACTCTTTTGTCGACCTGACCTCATGTGACTTTGAATCAGTGCCCGTTAGATCGTGCCATCATCCAGTCCATCGGATTTGGGTTGCCAAATGCTATTTGTTGTTTTATACCTTTCCGGCAGACTTAGAAAAAAGATTTAATCCATTTCACAGTGATTCCAAAGGATTTTCCCCAAAATATTTCTTTTTGTAGAGATAGATTTCTTAGTTAGATAAATATTGTTTGGCAGTCAGTGTATGAACTTTGAACCAATACAATCACAGAACTTGCAAAGTGATGTTTGCTTCCTTTTGCCTGATCCACAACAAGTTGACCTATCTCATGTGCCATGTCCATTGTCTTCCTTCTGTCATATGATCAGTTTTCCGCAGTAATTTTTGCATGGGTGGATGACAAAACACTCCATTTAATTTATTCAGTGTTTTTTTTTTCTTTTCTTCATTTGGAAATCATCATTCCAAAAGTGCGAAATAATTTAAAATAATTTAAAATAAGTGAAACAAAAATTATAGAAAAATCAATCAAAAGTGAACCATCTTGAAGGATTAATCTTGATAACAAAAGTGAGAGAATGTGTTATATATTTATCCTCGCGAGTGTCTGGTCGGATCCAACTGCCAGGCTATGTGATGTATTCACAAGTATGTATTCACAGGGTTATTGGGTTAAGGGTTATTGGAATATATTTGCTGTATGTTTCCAAGATGTGCCATCCTGGAAAGGCATTAAACTTTATAATTGCTCCCAAATTTTTCCCCTGAATTTCATAATCCCAGACTCGTCCAAGTGTTTTCCAAGATCAAATTGTGTACACTGTTGGTTAACATTGATGACAATGTCAAATTAAGTAATTATCTATGAGTGATGATATTACTCTTGAGGGTTTGGACTTGACTCATGGGTGACCATTCTAGTATCTTTACGGGAACCCTTTACCAGAGGTACAGTAAGTACAAACTGAACACTCTGTCAGTGTAAGATACAAGTTTTCACTGCAACATACTTTCAAATCATCATGAGTTTATTGTCCTGATCCTCTTTTATTTTGTTTCTTAGACATTTGGTATAAATCTCCTTGGTGTGATGGCATTCATCATGCCCATCTCTGTCGCTCTCTCAACTTTTGGTGGAGTCAATGGACTACTGCTAACTGGGTCTCGGTGAGTATGACCTATTGCTGCCTGGTGTCAAGATCGAGAGAGACTTTCCTATCAGAGAGTAGCTCTTAGGATTCAGTAGAAGGTATTGATTGTTGGTGGTGGGGGTCAAAGGGTGGGGAGTGGAAGTGAGTGAGTGAAGAATGGAGGAGGGGGAAGGGATAAGGTGTGTGTAGGAAAGTCTTGTGGGGAGGGAGGGGATAGGAGTGGATGGGAGGGGATGAGAAGTGGATGGGAATGGCTCGTGGCAAAGGTAAGGATTCAGTAGTTGGTTGGAACCGCTGGTGGGGAAGGAAGGGATCAGAAGCGGGTCAAGTCTGATGGAGAGAGAAGGGGTGAGGACAGGGTAAAGAAGGCTGGTGGCATGGGAAAGATGCAAGAGGAATGGGGGAGGACTGCTAAGCAACTGGGGTTTTAGGAAAACACTTCTATTCATGTTTTTGTTTTGCTTTTTTGTATGGTTTGTTGCTTGGATCTAAAGAATTATACACTGGAAGGCTCTGACCCGACTCTTCTTCGTAACTGGCTTATCATATTGAACCTAGGTTAAGATCAATTTGGAGGGTTTGTTCAGAAGGGCAAAATAAACAAATGAAAAGTGTCTTGAAGTAACCTGCTTTAAAAAGCTTCTTGAAAACAAGAAATTTGCTTACAAAGTGACTTTGGACTCTGGGGTCACCAACAGTGTTTGCAGGTCAAAAATTGTGTGATGTCTTGTCTAGATCTGTGAATCTTGTCTATTGCAGCTGTTCATATCACAGCCAGGGTGTTGACTATTGAGGGAGGGTAATCTCAGACAACATTTTCTAAGCTTTCGACTGTTCTGCACTGTTAGTGTGAAACTTGATACCAGGATAATTCAACGTGTCATTTCTTGTTTGTATGGTATCCGGTTACGTACAAATATTTTGGATAAATGCACAAGGGAGTTGTGTTTAAATACACAAGATGACCTAACGCTACATATCTGCATTGTGATGTAAAATTGGCATAATTCTGACCAGACTTTGTGGTGATGGGACATGCTTGGATGCGATGCACCCACTGACCTTGAGACCCATTGATTGGATGTCTCCCATCAAGAAATCTATGCGTGCACAGGATTTCAAAGTTGTGGAGGGGATTGGGTGGGGCACATTCCTATTTCCCCAGACTAAATTAGGTACAGGGGCATAAACCTATATGGATGGGCATTAGGCAGATCCAAAATTTTACAAAAGCAGATTGCAGATGTGGGATTCGATGAATGTGACTCCTATTGTAGGGTGGTCTTAAGGTCCTCCCAGATAGCAAAAAGATCATAAATTTGAAAGGTTGAATAGTGAACTATGAAGCATAGTTAGATTATAAAAGTAGGTCTATAATTGGGCCTAAATGCAATGTTTGCTGATACATTTGAAGTTTGAAAAATCACACTGCTGTGCCTCCTATCCCCCCCCCCAATACCCCACTGCAACCCCTGTCCTACACCATCCCCAAGAGTCGAGTAATAATTGAACAATTTGTAGTATAACCAAAATAATATGAGAATGTAAGCTGCAACCATCTTCATGGAGAAACCTTGGCTGTAAACCACTGCAAGGCTAGGGAACTGCCTACCTGCAAAGAAATGGACCCTGTCATATTCACATGCAAGCTGCATGAGTCTCCATAAACTATGTTTGTGTTCTTCTTTTTCAACAACCCTGAACATTTTGTCTTTTCAGTCTGTACTTTGTCGGAGCTCGCATGGGTCACTTACCTCAGAGCATGGCTATGATCAACGTGCAGCGAAAGACGCCGATGCTCTCCTTGGTGTTAACGGTAAGGATAATCAGATTGATTGATTGATTGATTATTGCTAATATTGAAAACCACTTCTTCCTTTCTTCTGTTAAGTTTGTGATTATTACATTGGTTGCTGACAATTTTTGGGAGCTGTTCTTGGCTGTGACTCGACTTGTACATTAGCACTGACAAAATTCTTGTAAAATTTCCCATTAATGTCGATGACCAGTTAAAAGGCAATCTTCAGCTTTGTGTAAAAAAAGAAAACATATTCCTTCTAAGGCCATGCCTAGATGATACCTGTGAGTACCTAGATAAAGCCATGCCTAGATGATACCTGTCATGTACCAGTGAGTACCTAGATGAAGCCATGCCTAGATGATACCTGT
>KN885946.1:50736-65576 GCA_000934455.1 Apostichopus parvimensis | reverse complement strand
CAATCTAAAGCTTATACATCATGTTTAAAGCAGTTGTTGTGAAAAAGTAACATGAACCCTCACCCACCATGAAAACATACAAATTGTACACACTTGCTGACGCCGATAGCACCTGCACCAAGAAAAGAAGCAATACAACAGTTCTTGTTATACTGATAAGATCTAGACAGAATTCTGAAATAAGAATTTAACAAAATGTAGATAAAGTTCAGATGTATTTGGCAAGACTTATTTGGCAAAACTATTGTAGTAAACCACAATTATTTAAATTTTTATCATTATACCAATGACTATGATAAAAGAATCAAGTAGAAACTTTGAATGTTTCTCAGCACATAAGTACCTGGAGATGTGGCTTATATGTTAATATATTGTCTGTTCTTTGTCCGAGGATATGTGTTTACGGTTCAATTAGATTAGCACATACATTCCAGTATTTATTGATTGTGTGTAGGAAGATTTTAGTTCTTTTTTTGACATTATCTAGACATTTTATGTCAATGCAGCCATTACATCTGATATGGCACTCTTGCTCAATTTACGGTTGTCACGGAACGCGTGCACTTTTTTGTCATGGTATTCTGATTGCAAATTATTAAGTAACTGGTAATGTTGAAAGGTGATGCTGATAATCCCCCTGCAATGATAACATAAAGTAAGCATAGTGTCTGTTAAGAGAGAATTGGATATCTTTAACATTTGTAGACTGCAACGCCCCTCCATCATCTATTTTATCATAATTTTTATCACCAACAAAGGTGTTAGATGGTCGTTAAAATATTGAGTACACGAATGAGATCTACAAGAATTGGAAGTATCATAAGTGCCATGAATGCCAGTTTACATGTGTATATATTACTGCCCGGTTCATCACTATGGTCCATCACTATAAAGGACAATTTGTTTCACACCAATGCTTTCTCTGGGAATCATAACCTTTCAAGATTTGTGTGTGTTTCTTAAGTATATGATTTTTTAAATTGCCGAACTTTTGCATATGTTGCAACACAACCATCTATACCACACTGATTGTGAAATGTCATAGAAATAGAGTGGTTAACCTGAACATGATGTAGGAATGCATTTATGGAATCTGCCTGAAAAGAGGAACAACTTGGACAAGAAAACATGGCAAGTAACTGAAATATGCATAAATAGAACCTTTTTCTCAAGTCACAAATGTTGTGTATGTAATCTCTGAGCAATTGCAACTAACACTGACCCTGCTGCTACGGAGCCTTAATTCTTGAGGAAGAAAATAATTTGGTCCAGAGGTACATTAGACTGGTATCAGTTAATGATTTAAGTTTCATGTTGGTGGGTAACTCTTTCTGAGGACAACTTTCACCGAGAATTTCAGTTTATTTTCAACATCGGAGTCTTGCCAAAAATTTAGGGCTGTATACTTGCCTGGGGTAACAACATCTGACTAAACAAATAACATATGCGATGTCAAGCTTTTTCTGATTGTCAAGTTTAAGTATCAGGGGGTCTCAAAATGGAAATTAATTATATTCACAGAATAATTTGGTGTATTTAGCAGCCTGTATAGAGAGAAAGGTAAGTGGATGTGATTGGTTTGAAGCCAGACTTGAGTAATTCGGGTGAAAGTCAGCTTGATACAAAGTTTCAGCTTTGCAGGGCTCGAATAAAATAATATTAAAGGTCACCAGAGCCATTGACAAGGGCACCACGGCCAGAACTCAAATAAAAAGGGAACTGATAGTTTCAACACGTTGGCACATTAAACACACGAGTAACTGTCAAAATTATACGACCACGTTTGAAGAGCTGAATTAGTAAGCATGATATTCGAGCCAAACTCGCAAAGCAACTTTATTCATTCACATAATTATAGCCAGATACAGAAATGAAAGGCGCGTACGTATAATCAAATAATCACCCCCTTTCTTTACGTGGCATGTGCCATATGAACTGATACGTTGACTGATATTGTTTCCAAAATTGGAGGTTATTACTCCTATTAAGGGTTTCCCGTATTATCACCCCCCCCCCCCAATACTTTTCATCAATGACACCGTGACTTTAATCGTCTAAAGTAAGTCCGATTTCACTCAAACATTTCAATTGGATGTTACTGTGTGATTCCCCTCACACTAGTTGTGAAAGTGAAAAAAATCGTCGAAGCAACTTTCTTTGAAGAACGATCTCACGAAAATTCGCGTAACTGGTGCAGTCAATATTCAAAAACAATTAGCAGTAGCTATATGTGTATTTAATGTCTCTCTTCAAAATTGGTATTCTTTGAACATGGCTTACCATGTCCGATATTGTTTTCCGTAATTTAATATGAATGGAAGTTAAGACTGACTCATAGAAGAAGGAAACTCATACAGGAAGCTCAGCATCTCAGCATCTTTCGCCTGCATGTGTACTGACACATGATAAACCGATTTTCAAACATATTTCTATCCACTCTTCATTTACCCCCGTCTGAATCTCCCAACCTTACACCCTCCCCCAACTTATCCCAAAGGCTCAATAAACACTGACGTGAAACACTTCATTCCCTTATTCTTCAGGTTTCTATTTTTCATAATAAGGGAAAACGTTGAGAATTTGGCAATATTCTGGTTTAAGGTAAGAATATAGGACCGTTTACCACACTAGTCTGTCGCAATTTTATGAAATACGCTACAATGTTATTCGCCTTTTACAGACATTTATTAGACAGGTAAGAGGGACAAACAATAATGGTCACTTACTCAATAGACATTAAATCGAGGGAAAGGGGGGGGGGGGGGATATCGCAGGTTATGTAAATATATGGATGATTTGTAGACTTTACAGGCAGATCACCTATATTGATGTTACGCTCACACCACCCCCTCGCCTCCTCTCCTTCCTTTTTCCGTGAGGGAAATTTGATGTATTTATTAAATTACGTCATGACATTCAAGATCATTTCAATTACATTCAGTAAAACAGAAAGGAAAATCTCACTACACTGCTTTAAGTTCAATACTTTACTGAAAAAAACAAGCAATGTGGTTTGCATAAGGGGTCAAGAGTTAGCGGGCGTATTTTTTTATTTTATTCCTTTGCTGGACACCAGCTCAGATTAAGCCTGTCGTCCTCACTTACTATAGCAGTTATCCATCCTTTACCTCTGTTGTACTCCACGCTTCTGCGTTTAGCATATAATATTCAGTTGAGAATTTGTTTCATCTTCCAATCAAAGTCATAGCATTTCGTTGTCTTTTAAATTATCTCAAAGGGCCCTCTGTTGAAATTGTGTCATCACTGTACGCTTCGTTGACCTGCCAGCGACTCAGCATACAAAGAAACGTATCGATTTACATCAGGAACAAGATTATATCCAAGACCTTTCGAAGAATATTAGCTCTATCTCACATGCACCTTTCATACACAGACGTCTGTCATTGTGAGTAAATTATACATTTATGATTTGTTTTTTATTAACAGCAGTCCTGTGTCGGAAAATATAGCTAAATTGTACAATATGCCTGTACGGGACATTTTGAATAAAAATATTGAAAAATGAACTTTTGACCATCGTATATGAACTTCGTCGTCTTTTTCGCAATCCAGCGTGAAATAAATATAAATGTGACGTTAAGTTCCTGATTAATCGTACAAACAGACCTTAGAATCGAGGATCAATTATAGAATAAGTCCAGGGAATCTTTCCCGACGACCAAAATCATCATTTCACACGGTTGCTCATTGAACATCAAAACATCCAAGAAAGTATTTTTTTCCTTTACGATAATATCTGTATTAACTGCAATATTCCTCGATAAGAATTTATTTATAAAGTCTTATGTTTTCTTAAGATTTTCCTAATTTTATCCGCAGACCAGGACTCCCGCTGCCTTACGATAATTCTAGGCGAACTAAAAAACACATATCAAAATGGCCACCAAAAATACCTCGTAAGATTTACTACGTTTTTCTATTATTATAAAAGATCCAAATGTGTTTATACTAGGCATTCATACATGGCAGTATAAGAAATTAAAGTATTGATTATGTGTTTATTTTACATGCACCTATATTCAAGTAATGTTGTATACTGGAATGTTTCATAAACCGGGCTGCTTGTTCCCAGATAACTCATGAAGTCAAAACAACATGGATCCTTTATGCATTCTGTGCCACAAATTCTATTATCTTCAGTTATTTTCAACGATATAGGACCTTTCGATTGATTAGTTTAATTTATTGATCAGCAAAATGACATTTCTTGATTACACTTCACTTAACTGTCTCAACAAAAAGAAACTTTTAAAATCACAAAAGAATGATAAAGAACGATACTTGTCAATACTGGGCACTTCCAATCTATGAAACGAGGCGCTTCCTAACGTTTTTGTTATAAAACAGGAGGAACGTGTCCCCTCGGATTTCTCGCATCGGTTCAATCCCACCAGGATATAACACAAATGGTTTATGTCAAGGCTTAGTCTGGTAGACACAAAGGATGACTTGAGGTACAATTAAAGTTGATATGTTGTAGACCATTAAAATAACCTGCTATTAGCCTATGTTGGATGTCTATAACACTTTTTCAGTTTAAAGAAATGACCCTTCATACAAGTGAGGTTCATCCCTTTGAAGTGACTTGACCGTATTTAGTCTTATACAAAGAACAGTGGGTCAGTTTCTCAGATGCTACACAAAAGTCATCGTGAAGACTTTTATAGCCTCTCAAATGCCATGTTAAGATGCATAGCAAATATTTCACGTGGATATGTTTTTAAATGCCATCCAAGGGAGCTTTGTTGCTTTTATGGAGATAACAGAACATGTTTTGGTGGATTTATTATAATTGTAAAACAATGGATTAACATTAAGATATAGGATTGTACTGAGGAGCTTCTAACTATCTCTCCCTTTTGGCGCTAAATGCAAATGAATTAGAATGTACTTGCAAACATGTACATATGGTCAACACACAGGATCGGAAAATTTGTATCAGTACATACATATGATAAAGATAAATACTGAATATGAATAAACCTTGTTCAAGCTAATTAAATATAGCCTATGCAATTTCATCAATTTGACAAACTAGTGCCAATTAACATGGGCTATAGTCAGTCGGTGATGTTACATGAGAGAGAAATTTGTGAAAGGAATATTTTCATATCCGTGCACACAGTAATAAATTTGAAATGTCTTTCTACATTCTGAATTGTGTTTCGATTTTAATAAGATACCTTAATAAGATACTTTAATAGGATTCTTTTTTGATTCCTTGCCCGAAGGTAAAAGGAATCTATGCGATGGTGATTGCGTGTGTGTGTGTGTGAGTGTGAGTGTGCGTATGTGACGCACTTGGCTCGTAAACACGATCACTCAACAATGGCAAGTTGGATTGACGTCATACTTATTACATAGATGCGCCATACTGATTAGAAGAACCATATTGATTTTGGTGCTCATCTCATGAATTATAATGAGGTCACGGGGTCAAACGTAAAAATCTTCAAATGCTAATAACCAAATGTCAGAATTTATTTATACTTGGTTATTAATATGTTGGTAGATAGCGGGTACATGGTGATATATGTTCAAATTGATATTATGCATACTTATTGTGGGGCTGGGTTTAAGTTGATTTTCACTAAAATAGCTTGTAAACACGGTAACTGAAGAATCACAAGTTGGATTGAAGTCATACTGGTACATAGATGCGCCATACCGAGTTGAAGAACCCTATTGATTTGGTGCCCATCTCATGAATAACAATGAGGTCACGGGGTCAAACGTAAAAATCTTCAAATGCAATATCTCCGCAACCAAAAGTCAGAATTTATTTATACTTGGTATTAATATGTTGGTAGATAGCGGGTACATTTTGATTTATGTTCAAGTTGTTAGTATGCATATTTATTAGGGGGCGGGGTTGATTTTCACTAAAATAGCTAGTAAACACGGTAACTGAACAACGACAAGTTGGATTGAAGTCATACGTGCTACATAGATGCGCCATATTAAGTAGACGAGCCTTATTGGTTTTGGTGCTCATCTAATGAATAATAATGAGGTCACGGGGTCAAACGTAAAAATCTTCAAATGCTAATAACCAAAAGTCAGAATTTATTTATACTTGGTATTAATATGTTAGTAGATAGCAGGTACATGGTGATATATGCTCAAGTTGATCATGTTCATATTTATTGGAGGACGGGGCTTAAGTTGGTGTTCACTAAAATAGCTTGTAAACACGGTAACTGAACAACAACAAGTTGGATTGAAGTCATACTTGGAACATATATGCGCCAAAGTGAGTAGAAGAGCCCTATTGATGTTGGTGCTCTTCTCAAGAATATTATGGGGGCTTTCTTTTTTTTTTATTCGGTCGATTTTCCAATTTCTAGCACTTCTTATACTCCTCTTACCATTGTAGCAGTTACTGACTCAGAAATTGGTGACATAGGTTTTCTTTACTGAGGATATTCAGTTTATTAAACATCAACGTGAAAACTAAAAATAGAAAGAGAAGAAAAAACAGAGTACATAAAACCCGGCACATAGTGCATATTACATACTATTGAAGCAATTACAATTAAACCGATGACGTCAGCGAGAACTAATAATAATTGCTCCTTGAGGTTGTAGACTACACGAGCATTTAACATAAAATGTGTTATCACAACTATCTTATCGAGGACGGAATTAAGGTATGGATTTACAAAAATAAGGTTAAAACAACATCTTGATCATAACAGTAAATTATGTCACTTTAACCAGTACAATATTTATTCTAAACACAGATAGGCACAAATTGCCTACATTGCTAACCTTGGTTGCCTTTCTGAGTTCTCTGCTAAGTAAAAGTAAAGATGATTCACTGCTTGTCGGTTTCCTGTAATAAACAAACAAATTAACGTTCTTATATAATATCTGAATAATATCTTATTATCTGAATGCTAAATTTACTGCATAGCAACACGTTCAACACCTAAATCGTGTTAAAGCGTGATTTTCGAGTAAATATACCACTTAAACAAGTTACAAATAATAAACAGTGTGCAATAAAGCAAATACTATGAGGCTCATGAATATTCAGTAGTTAAGTGTAGCAATGGCGAAGTGACGTCCCTTAGCAACATGTTATGCTGTGGGCATTTATATGTTGTACGCCACAAAGAATTATTTACTATGAACCACCCCTAATTGTGGCTTCAGGTTCTCTAAAGTAGCTTAAATGATTAAACAATTAATTATGAATGACATGGCGAAGCCATCTAAGCATCATCTTAATATAAACAGTTGAAATTACAGTTAATAACTAGTATGAACGAAACGATTTTCCAACGCTCACAAATAACGTGCACGTGTAAAAAACAGTACGATAACAAGGCCTAACTTACGCCGAGTGATCGATAACACATGCATATAATAAACTTACCAATTACTCATAAAATAATATGATTTACGTTTACCTACGGTGATACTTAATGTTTGTTACTGACCATTACTAATATTTGCAAGGCAAGCTACAATCAAAGAATGATTAATCACTAAAATTACATTAAAGGTTGAATAAAGGCTTATACGGCTTCTCTGCTGCTGAATGTTTTCAAGTCATTGCAATTGAGGGCGCGATTACAGAATATAAAAATAACATAGAGAAAATAGGTTAATTCTACATTTACAACCATGTATACATTAATTAATGCGGCCATGTATTTTCTTCACGTATATGCACGAGATGGTTCTTCTTAATGGAACTATTGTTAGTCATCGACCTATTGGCCATTATCCTAATTATTAGGCCTTTGAACGTATCATTTCTTATATCTTAGAGATTATAATTTACCATGTTGCCTATGTGGTTCACGACTTTGTAATTGCATGCATAAATCAATACTGCGGGATATTTGTTTTAACAATTCAGTACCGTTCGATCAAAAATCAATCTAAATTCTTCGTTACCACGGATACAACCTTCCAACCGTGACCCAACTTTTTACTTTTTGCCTTCCACACACACACAGAGTGCATACAACGAAATCAAGATTCACCGTACTAGATGGTTACTATGTGTGGTCCGTGGACGTGCTAGATACAGGCCGATTGGCAGTCGCTGGATATAGCAGCAAAAAAAATAACTCTTTTATCGATCTGTTTATGTTTCACTGTGACCCTGATTCTCAGGAAAAACCGTTATTATTGACGTCAGAGCCCTTTTTTTCTCAGGAATTTACCGAGTTTGGTTCAGAATGGCGGTCAGTTTGTTTACTGGATGATCGTCTGTTTTTAACGTGTTGTATGAATACGATAGCATTGTACGATAGTAGTTATGGCGGTCTGGTCAATCAAGAGAAGTTTAAGGGTACAGCCATGTGTATGACAACTAGAGATGGTTTGGTATATGTCGGTTTAGAATCCAAGGAGGTGATTGTCTTAGATTCAAGAGAATTCAGAATTCAGAAGACAATCACCTTTAAAGGAGGAGACAGCTGGCCCGATGATATAGCAGTTAGTAATAATAAACTGTTTATCTCTACAGGGGTGCGTAGGAATGCTTATATGTTTAATAGTGAGGGAGAAAAGGAACAGTCATATCACGACGGCTATGCATATAGTATAACAGTCAGTGAAGAGAAAGGATTAATATTTATATTATGGGCTTCTGGTAGGAGAAGACATGTTGTTGTTTACCTTCTATCTGTGGGTCATTCTTCCATCTCTGGGGGTCATATGTTGGCTTCTTTTAAAGTTCCTGATTATTCTAGTAGAATCAGGATCAATAGTAACATAAACAGATTGTTTTTGGTTACCCACACAACTGGAGAAGTCTATGAATATCACACAGTAAGTACTAATAAAGGAAATATAGGCCTATGGTAAAAATTAGGAATAATTTCACTTTTATTAAAGCAATCCTTTGATTGAAGCTCAACAAATTGGGCATCATTCTTTGCAAACAAGTAACAAGAACACAATTTTATATGTTTTTAGATCTACTTTGCAAAATTTAAAGAAATATAAGGACATTTTTTTCCTTGGGATTTGCTGATTCTAACAAGATTGTCAAGGAAATGTTTCGTACGTTCAATGAAACACTAAAATTGGTTTTCCTTTTTTTCTCAGTCTTAATTGCTTGAAATATAATCAAAATTGTTACTGATGAATGCGAAATTTTATTAAGAACACAACTAGAACTTGTTTGTTAAGCGGGAGATCAAAATGGGGGAAAATTAGGTGCAAAATTTTATGAAAAAAATTAGGCCTTTGGATGCTTGTTGCAGTTTGCAATAATAGAGCAACACACAAAATTTTGGAATTTTTGTTTTCTTATTTTCTTGGCTTACAAGCTGCTTATTTTTTACAAATTTGGTTTTAATGAATGCAAAATATTCACAATGATGCAATAAGTGCTATTTTTGTGGGCAATAATTTCTATATAGTGAAAATCTAGGTCAAATATTTTAGGAAAAGTGATGCAAAATGAATGTTGCATGCCATGCAGCTCAAACGAAAAAGTTTACTTCCTTTATTATTATTATTTTTGGCTGTCCAAGTCTGCTAAAATAAACAAATGTGACAAAAATCAATGCGAACTATCGTTTAGAACACAACAGATTCAATTTTCCTTGAAATGAAGTAAAATTCAAGACAAATTAAGGGCAATATTTTTATCTTAATTTAGGCCTTAGTGATTAGTTTGGCACTAGTGCACATGTATAGCAAAACCGACCCTTGATTTGATGGCAGGATTTAAGTCTTGATAAAATGGTATGACACAAGCCTGCTTCTTTTACGGGATATAGGGTGGTTTATTTAGGTGCAAATTAGTCACAATGTGCAGAAAAGAAGGGGAAAATGTGAACTTAGTCTTGTCTTATTTTCAATTATCAACAGAGTTAAACCTGCAAACTTCAAAAAGCCATTGAAATCATTTTTCATTACATCTGAGGAGAGAAAGTTGTAGCTAATTACAGACTATACTATAATAGGGGTTGCATCGAGTCAGTTGGCAGTGTTTTTGTCAGTTCTCTTCAAGTGGTTCATTTCACTGGTGGCCTTTGATTTCCATTATGAAGAATGCACGGTGTAATGTAGTCAGTAGTCCTTAAAAGTAACAACATATTTTGGATTAATTACTGACAATGCAAAGTGGCTACAATTTAGTTTCACTACACTCATAACAAAAATGTACTGAATGTATTCCTGTGAATTTTGTGACAGTACCGATTATATACATCACTTTGTGAAAGTAACGATACACAATATCCTGCTTAATTAAGTGTAGTGAAGAACCACACTCATTAGCTGTCACCAAGCACACAGTGTAATGTATGCAATTGCCATGCACATGGATTTAATGTGATCATTTGCTACCCATGCATGAGAAAGCATTACCACATGTCAACCAGTGTAAGAACAATGGTCTGTCATCAGGCCACACCTATATAATAGTAATGTAGGTCTCACAGGCTTAAGTAACCCAGTAAAGTTGGTTAAAATAGCATTATAATAAGTTAACTGCACATAGCTTGAATAATTTAATGTTTCATATATATTCTTTGTCATGAAGCTGTGTATAGCTCATAGTGCAGTAGCTTCAGATGCAGTTAAGTGTATACACCAATCTTTTAAAAGTCTTGACAGTGCAAATGTACTTGGATTATTCATGCATTGAACTGAAAAACATGTAGTTTAGCTGTGCAACTTACAAGCATTTAATTTTAATTTCCCATCCTATAATGCATCTAAGTAAGTTGTAGGATGAAATAAATGAATCTACCGTAAGTAAAATACTTTGTAAATACAACACTGAATCATTGCATAGTAATTAATACATTAACTCATGTAAAAAAACACTGTTAAGAATTAAGGAAAACGTGATAGGTAAGAAAGGGGTAGAAGAGGGTTATTTGTGTGTTTTCATGACATTACTGACCACTTACATTTCCCCAAATAGAAGACACTTTAAGTAGTTCTACGTCCATGATCACATTCCCACACAATGCAGGTCACAATGTAGTGTAAATTTGCTAAATTTGGAGAATAATGTTCAGCCCATGAACTATCATTTCAAATCTACAACAATCTGACTGATGCAGCTTCATGTATAGAAGCTTGCAACTGTATAGTTTCATTAATCCATCCAATTGTCAGCTTTTAATACTTATTCTGAATAAAGATATAATATTATTGTAGTTAAAGGAACTCAGGTAAATCACAGTCATAGATCCACACTTTCATCATATTTAAATATATCGCTTCCTTTGAATATGTGTTGCTGTCTCAAAGCCTCAAATTTCTACATCTATTTTGTTTTATAGTCTGCTACCACCAGTATATTAATTTGATTTTCTTTTTGTTATCTTTTTGTTATAGAGTGACATCTTCACATTTGATAACCTCCTGAAGTGCTCAGAGTCATTGATTGAGAAAGATGAGTGTCAGAAGCTACTTGACTACCTTAAGGTTCCAGCTAAGGAATCAAAGGATATTATTAAGAGTGATACACCCTGTACAACTCTTATCCACCATCTCAGAGAGGCAGGGACGGTTTCTGTTGATGACTTCAGCCGTTTAATGACAGCATGCTCTGACAAAGGACTGAGTAAATTGGTGGCAGTATTGAATGTCTACCAACAAACTCAAGGTATGTTTATATCGGAGAGCTAACAAGTTAAATATGTTATGAATCGCAAAAGATTCGAACGGATTGCCCACACAAAGAATATATGCGATTTGAGGAAATAAACCATTGTATTAACTTAATTAACCCAAGGTTGATTGAATAAGGATCCTCCATCAATAGCCTTTGATACAAATCATGTGATAAATGATATTTCAATAAATTCAATAACCGCAACGACCTGTAAAATACTTCAAACCCAGAAAGAGAATCCAATTTGGATGTTCAGAAGTGTAATTATTCCACACTACATATTTCATTCAATGTCAAGGTCTTGCATTACTGTCAAATCTGTACCTAAGTCTGTAACTAATGGACTACACTCAAAGTTTGATTTGGAATAAATGTTCAGACAAGATTGGTAAAATTTTGGAATTTCCTTTCCTTTTGAAATTTTTAATTTAGTATCCTTGATATATTGGAGGATCATTGAAGGGTATCGACTATGTTCAATTGCTCAGAAGCAGGGCCAAAACAAACACCAAGGAAAGTGAAAAATTGCATGGCCACCTCAATTAACATGCTAAAGCTGGGTGGAAGACTATCTTTAACCATGTTTGTATCTTATATGGTTGTTTCAGTTACACAAAAAGTATTCAAGGATCAACTAAAGGCCTTAGAAAACAGAAGGCAGGAACTCTCACATAAACTGACCGAATCAGAAGATGAAAAACAACAGCTGACTGAAAAACTAAAGACAACAAAAGAGGAAAGGCAGCAATTCAAAGATGCATTAAAGGCAACAGAGGAAGAAAGACAACAGCTGAATGGAAGACTAAAGACAACAGAGGAGGAAACACAACAATTCAAAGATACATTGAAGGCAACAGAGGAAGAAAGACAACAACTGAATGGAAGAGTAAAGACAACAGAGGAAGAAAAACAACAATTCAAAGATACATTGAAGGTAACAGAGGAGGAAAGACAACACCTCAGAGATGAACTGAACACATTGAAGTATGAGAAGGAAGAATTACTTCAGCAGCAAAAACGGGTTAGACTCCACATAGCATGTGACTATAGATTACCGATGACCAAGTAACTTGACTTGGGTCATTAGAAATTTAGTCACTTTGCACAAGATTACCCTTATGCTTGATGTAATATTGTAAAGTGAATTTGTACATTACCATTTGCAAAAACAACATATATCTTCAGAAATTAAATAATCTGTATGATGTTCAACAGCAGAGGTCCAATGATGAACATATTAACAGCTCTTTGTCTCAAGAACTGTATACGAGCATGATTTTAGTTCAAATAATTTGCATTAACACTACCTGTATTAATAGAGGACAAAAGTTATTTGAGACTAAACGAGGTCAATCAAAACATGTAAAGATAAGAGAATCAGGAAGTCGAATTTTGACAGAGATCCTTCTAGGCGTGAAACTTTTACATCATAAGTACAAGATCCCTATTGTATTTACTCTTTAAGTGCTACACCTATCCTACATGTCATTTTATCTCATGAACAATCTTCGAGAGAGTTTGCAAAGCATCTTGGAATGCTTTGTTGATGTGAAAGTTCTCTATAATACTGAAGTTACACCTCATTGTTCTAATTATTTAGTTACAAGTGGCAGTTTAAGTTAACTAGCAAAATTAGGCAGGAATTCTTGCGCGATGACACAATATGTAGTAGGTTGAAGCATATTATATGACTTATTGACCATCAAAACATAAAATTAATCAAACGAATTGATACAACTGAACGTCTGTCTTTCAATGTGATAGACCTACATTCCTTCTTCCAGAAAAGTAGCTCCACTATTCCTGGCAATTCCTTTTGAAGGCAATGAGGTCACATATCTCAGCACTAATTTATTGTCAACATGTGATTTCTTTGAGCCTGGTAGTAATTTTGCAATACTCACACCCTCAAGTAAAGATTAAAAGTTTATCAGTTCAGCCTGCCTGAAAATAAATGTGAAGGAATATCAAATTGGAGAATTGTTCCCTTCAGACATGGGCAACTCAAATGCTAGTATAAATTTTAATATTTGGCAAGGAACCATTGGGAGGTGCATCCTTCTTGTCTCATTCACTGTGTTTTTTACATGACAGGAGCTGGAAGAGGCTAAATCAAGTCTAAGAGCTACAAAAGATGAACTTTCGAAGTCACAACTGGAATATGCCAAAGAATCCATGGCTTTACAAGAAGTCTTGAACGCGACTAGGGAAGCCTTGAATCAGCAAGGGTTGGTAAGTCAAATGTGAATATTGAATAGTGTGTATCTGTAGCCAGTATACCACCAGTAGCAATAGAAGTGTGTGTTTATGAAATTTGGAAAATATTGTGACTAGACCATTAATGTGTTGACTTTATGATCAAATATTCATCTGTTGAAGGTGTTACAAAGTGACAACAACAATCTTGAGCTTTACAGACATAGTTCAATATCGAAAATGTTGTAAATTAATGTATGATGGCACATTTGACTTCAAAAAGTGTGAAGTGAGTAATCAGTACATTCACCTATGCTAAAATCAGATATAAAGAATCAATTGGTGTAACTTGACAGGTGACAGACAGGAAAACTGGGGTTCTTATTTTAATGTGTCAGTACACCAAATAAAATATCTTTCATTTGTTGTTTATTTGCAGGCTTCATCTGCTTCTGTCACGGAGGAAGAAACCCTACTTGAAGAACGTGAAACTCTAGACATATCACAGCAATCAACTTTGGCAGGTAGGACCACAATAGAAATGTAATAGCTCCTGCTTGTTGTAAATTTCCTGGCAGCATAATGTTTCCTTATATCAGTCTGTTCGTCCTTCATAGTCATACCTGCAGATCTTCAAAGCTATCAGTGGAGATGTAGAAAGAGGAGGGGAGGGGTTGATTTAGTTGGTGTAAATTCATTGTCAATCATGTTGATCTATTGGAAGTCAAATGAGCTGTGCACAGGTGTAAATATGTATCATGGAAACAAAAGGATAGTCCCGGGTTATATTAGTTTGTGACATTCATAGTCATATGCATACTTGGTATGGGAATGGATGATTGTACAAGATGCATAGTCTTTCTTTCTTTTCCTGGTTTTGGTGGATCTTCTTACTCACCTGGGATCATTGAAGCAATACACTGGTACTAATTTACTCCTAAAATTTATCCTTACTCCTTTGCATATTGTTGAGTGTTTATGAAGATGGCCAGGGGCGGCGATTTGTTTCAAATATTGGGGG